>PVLA01012201.1:0-46549 GCA_004027455.1 Hydrochoerus hydrochaeris | reverse complement strand
AGGGCGGGCAGGCAGGGCAGGCAGGGCGGACAGGCTTCTCCACCAGCTTTGTGGGTGCAGCCTCAGGATTCTGAAGCCCTACCACTTACCCTCCTGACTGCTTCTCTGTGCTCCATTTTCTTCCATGTGGAACAGCGCAGCACTGAGCTGTGCGAATGGGATACGGGCAGATTGCAAAGGACAGGGCTTGACCCGAAGCGAAGATCATTAGTATTAGGATTTACTAGAGCATAAAGGGACAATAGCTGGGTCTGTGGATTTTTATCCACATTACTTCTTACCAGATTCTCTTCCTTCTCCTTCACTCTCTCTCCATTAGGAGTATTTCCTTAGGGAAGACTGGGGCTGGTTAATGGGTGAGTTCCTTTACTTCAGTTGTTGATGACAACACTCAGCGTGAAAAATCTGCAGTTATTCAAAGACAGAAAGGACAGAAACATTGCCCAGAAGGGCTGTGGGGGTGTCATTACTACCTGTTAATGATCATAGCCTGGGTCCTTATGAGCACATATCAGTAAAAGCTGTTATGCTTTACTTAGCATGACCAGTGACGGCCAGGCACACTGTGGAGCCTGTCAAGACTTTATAACACTAATGGTACAAAACGGTGTTCATGGTCTCATTCTACAGAGGAGGACGGCAGAGGCAGGCAGTGCCCTCGAGATTCACCCAAGGATCCAGGGTGGAGCTCCTGGGGGCCCAGTGCTCACCCCACCTTACTCACGAGTCTCTTCACATCCCCCTGAACTTCATTCAGGATTTCTGTGGGGATGGGGAGGGCAGCACAGGAGCCACCGAGGGGCACTGACGTCAGGGGCACCAACAGCAAAGAGATTGCATTTGTTTGGCTTCATTCATTCATTCATTTAATCCATAGAAAATCTGGTATGACAAATAATACAGAAAAAAATCATTGGACCCCAGATACTCTTCCTTTGTGCTCTAGTAACAATCAGAGAATAATCCATAGAAAATTGTATGTGGCGAACACAACTATTAATTTACTATTAATTTCAGGGCCCCAAATGAAGGGAAAGGCTGTGTGTGACCCATGCTGTCCTGGGTGGGAGGAGAAGCTAGAAGAGGTCAAGAGGAAAGTTGGGAAAGGGGAAGGGGTGCCACGCCCAACCCTAACCCTGACCCCGAACCCGACCCTGACCCTGGCCCTCTCCCGTGAGTGCTGGGGTTGCCTGGCTGGGAGGACAGCGCACGGGCCCTGGGGCAGTGTGTGAGTTGCCTTCCCTGGAGATGACTGCTGAAGAGGAAGAAAGGTTTACCTCAGCTCACGTCCTCAGGGTTCAGTCCATAGTCACTTGGCCACCATGCTTTTGGGCCTGTGGCACAGTGGGACATGGTGCTGGGCAGCACATGACGGGACAAGGCTGCTCACCTCAGGGCAGAGAGGAAGGGGCCGGAGCCTCAGTGTCCCCTTGAAGGAAAACACCCCAGAGAATCACTTCCTGCCTCTGTGCCCCATCGCCTGAGGTTCCTTCATTGCCCAGCAGTGCACACAGGCCTTGACCCTTGGGCCTTCTGGGACACTCAGGCTCCAAGCAATGGTGGAGGGGACACCAGCATTACCCACCATGAGCCAATTCAGAGCACTTTTGGAGTCAGTGTGCACTGCTTGGCAGGACTGGCGGCTGGGAGCTTGTGCAAGGCTGGGGTGGGGAGCCGAGGAGGCCTGGAGAGCCGCTGTGCAAGAGCAGGCTGTGAAGGGGACCATCTCGGCACCGCGGAACCCTGGGCTTGGCTTTGGCAGCTCTGTGCAAACCCCTCACGGCACTTCAAACACCAGACATGCAGGCGCGCCTGTGCTGTGAGAGTCTCAACCACACTGGGTTTCCAATAATGAGAGGAATTGGCTTTTTAAACCTTTCGTTCCTTTGATATCCTAAAATCCTAAAGAACAATGCAAAAGACAGGGCTGTCGGTCGGTACATGAGAACCTGGTGCCAGGATTTGGACTCAAACCTGATCTAAACGAGCTACAAAGTGCAGCCTTAGTGCTGGTTTCTAGTTAGTTCCAGGAGGGACGACAGAAGCAATCAGAGCCCAGCAAATTGTTTTGGCTGAAGAAGGTAGCACATTACCAGGCAAGCGACAACTACAGGTTCTCCTTAGCGTGTTAAGTACCAAGCAAGAGCACAAGAACCAGGACAGAAGTCTTGCATCAACATTTCATGAGCATTCGAAGGTCTGCCTGCCTCTGGTCTGGCAGCTTTCAGGAACGCAGTCTGTAACTCACGTGTGAGAGTTCCCCAAAATGCCTCTAGGTGGTGCCCTTCCCACAGCACTTAGCACAAAAGACAACTGCAGTCAAACCCGAGATTCCAGCTTGCGTTCATCAGTTCTGCTGTGCTGTTGGTCACGATTATTGAGGAAAAAAAGCCTAATGACAATCACCAAAACTGTAATAGCCCAGTGTTTCCCCTAAGAGACAGTTTAGACAGGAAATGATAAGACAGTGCTCTGATCCCCGGCTGTTAATTTACTCTGGGGTACCACACATTGGAGGTACCAGAGGAGGGTGCTGTACCGCACCCTAAAAATACACTCCCTGGGAACAGAAAGGCGAGTACTTTTTTTTTTTTCTTTGTAACAAAGACTTTCTTCTTCTGTGTTACAGGGTCAGCTGGATTTTCTTCAAAGATAGCTATACACAAATGCTTTATTCATGATGATCAAATTACAAATAATTCTGGATTTGCTAAGATCTTAAGATTCAGAGTAGAACTTTGATGTCTTTCTGAAAGCACTGTGTTCAGCTGTGACTTTGAGACTTAGAAAAGTCCCTGGCGACTTGACCCCCGTGCATGGTGTGTGAATGCACGGCTTTATTGTCCCCTCTCACCTTTTAGCTGCCCCTTCCGCTTGATGGGGCTCATGAAAACAGAGCGGAGCTTAATTAGTGCTGATTCCTGGTCTTCCAGGGCACGGGGGGGGGGGGGGGGGGGGGGGGGTGGGTTCCCACCAACCCCGCAGTCTGCAGTGTGGGAAACTTGAGCGTGCAAGGGACGCGGGCCAAGGAGACCTGGCAGAAGGCTCTGCAGCACCCGGTCTCACTCGGCCTCTGGTGTGTGAGTCCCTTCTCTGGTTGTGGTTGTCCCTGTTCAGTGACAGGCTGCATGCAGGGCAGCTCGCAAGGGGAAAGGACAGGGGACCTGCATTGCCTATGCACTGCCAGCTGTCCCCTGTGATTCAGAGGCATGGACTCGAGCCCTGCACATGAACGCCAGGCCCAGGAGAGTGCTTGTGCAGAGTCTCATCAGGAAGTGGCCAAGCTCCTGGCAGGGTGCTGGGTTCACAGGGCTCGGGCCCCCTGGAGGCAGCAGAAGGCCAGGTGCTGTCCCCAGCACTTTATCTGTGTTGAGACTTTCACTCTCAGGACACCCCCATGTCCCTGCTTTACTGCAGGGGTAACTGAGGCACCAGTCTGTTAGAAGGCGAAGGTGGTGCCGGAAGGGGAGGATGTGCTTGGAGATGAGACTGCCTCCTCCTGATGAAAAGGCTACAGCGCCCACCCCAGCCCCCTGGCCCTGGGCCTCTCCTCGCACATGGGTGGTGGATGCCTCCCCTGGGGCACCGTCTCTTCCAAGAGACTAGTGTCAGCCTGGGAAGGAGCGTCCATCCTTGGGGCCAGTTGTCACAGCAATGGTTTTCAAGCAATGCAACATTTTATACATGTGGAGGCCAAGACACCCTTGGTCCCCTCCAGCTGCAGGACGCTGGGCTCTTCACTGACATCTGCCTGCCTCCGGCTCACCGCTGCCCCTGGCACCAGGGCTGAGCTGGCTTTGCATCTCCTGGGCAGGGTTTGTTCCTCACTGGTGCTTACCAAGGCAGTGCCTGCTCCTGTGATGACACGGGATCCGCAGAGCCGCTGGCTGTGTCTGGAGGTGCCTGCAGGGACACTGGTTGGTCACTCTGCCTAGCAGCAGAAGCCCGGGCCCAGGGGCTGCAGATCCGGTCACCTAGAGGTCCCGAAAATCCGAAGAGGGAAGAGCGGTTCTTTTCCACTCACAGGTGTCTTTAACACAAGGGCTCTTCTATCTTACAGCTTCGGTTTTCTCCCGTGTGGACAGGAGTTACTGAGAACACATTTTCAATCTAACTTAATTTTGAGAGTCTCTGATTTTTGGACTTATTCAAAAAGCTATTTATAGAGAATGAGAGTGATTAGCATTACTATATGGGCTCAGTGTGAAAGCCAGTGGGCATTTTCTCTCATCCTGTTTACTTTTTCTGCACCGTTCAGTTCCATTCCTGCTGGGAGCGGACAAAGGGGCCGCGTCTGTGCCTTCACCACCACCTCGGTCTCCCTGGAGCCATCCTTGCTGTCCCAGCACTGCTGTCCCAGACTTGCAGGCGCTGTGCTCCGTCTGAGCCTCCCGGATGCTGTGCTCGGGCACCGGAAGTCGTTCCCCTCCCTTTCTTACCCTGCTCACTTCTGTTCCCCCTCACCCACGCACCGCGTCCTTAGGTGGCTCTGGAGTGAGCTGGCTGCAAGCCTTCAGGTGACCGGCCGTGGTCAGAGGGAAGGAGGACGGCAGCCCCTGTGGCTGAGTGGCTGAGGGGAGGAGAGTCTGCAGACCTGCAAAGGCGGCTAAGCAAGCCAAATAATCCGGACCTTGTCATGTGCAGCCTTGCTGTTGTCACTGGGGCGGGGGGTGAGAGTCGATGGTCCTTAACCAGAACTGACCAGCTCTGTGAGAAAGATTTCCACGTCGGAGAACAAGACTGAAAGCTGGAGAAAAAAAAAAAAAAAAGCACGGGTTCAAATTAAAACAGCAGCACAATAAACTCCTGCTGCGCTCTGCTTGGCATTCAGGCTCCGCCTGCCCAGGACTCTTGAGCTGCTTTGTGCTGGCTGCCGGCCTGGAGGCGGTCTGTACCAGAAGCGGTCTCTCCCCAGGTGCAACTTACTTTCTCTGTTTGTCTTCGCTATCCTTTAAGAGGTAGTGCTGCAGAAGGAAGCAGGTAAATGCTGGTTCTGTCTGAGACTTCTGCATTTTAATATGCTGGGATCCGACCAGGCACTGGTAGTGTGAGTGAGCAGGATTCCACATTCATGAAGTGCCGCCTCTGGATTTCCTAAAAAGAAGAGAATAGTAACCAGATGGTAGCTGACCAGCAAAACAAGTGTTTGTTTCACTCTTTTTCCTACGGGAAAGTGAGGCAATTAATAGGAGAAAAGAGAAAAGGAGAGAAAAGCAAGAGAAGAAATACTAAAGATAATGCATGAAAGAATTGTGAGTCAGGCACAGTGGCGCAAAATCTAGCTCTCAGGAGGCTGGAGCAGGAGGATTGCTGCGTATTTGGGGCCAGCCTGAGCTACATACTGGGTTCAAGGCCAGCCTGAACTACATAGTGAGACCCTGTCTCAAAAAAAAAAAAAAAAAAAAAAAAAGAGAGAGAGACCATGAACAGGAGTGGGTATTGGAACCAAGGAGAAAAATGTGCCAATTCTAAAAAAACTACACTATAAAAATATAACTGCATAATTTTCCCCAAATGGCTGCCTAGGGAATGTAACCAGCACTGGTTCTTTTTCTCCTGAGTAACTGCTGAGGAACACACTGGATTTATTCCCTTAGCTGGAGAGGCATCAGTTAGAGAACAAGCATGTATTTCAACAGCAGAAGCGGCCCATTTCAAGGATTTGCATGGACCAGAGGTGGAACCCTGAGGCTGGGCTCTCAGGCTGCAGGCAGAGCCAGGAGACCAGAGCTTAGGCACAGCAGAGGTGTCACCCCAAGCCACTCCCCTGCCCCGCGGAAGGTTGGCCAGAAGGCAGCCCAGAGCCCACGTGGCCGTGGAGAGGCACCGTGTGCCCACAAGGTGGGCAGCAGCACCGGGCCAGCCTCACCAAGCAGGGCACCAGCTCCCGGCCCATCATCGCAGGCCTTTGGACCTCTGATCACTGTCTTCTTCCTCAGTGAAGAATTACGAAGAGCAAAGTGCATAGAAAATGCCTTTCGGCTGTCCTCTGAGTTTCTCTTTCCGGTTCTGCAGAGAATGTTTATGTTACATTGCTGTAAAGAAACCCATCTCTACACCGTGGTCCTTGCATTTCTTAAACTCAGTTCTATGTGTGCGTGAATGTGTGTGTGTGTGTGTGTGTGTGTGTGCCAGCGACAGGAGTGTACAGTGTCAAGGGCCGTTTTCCACTATGACTCACACCATTTTTTTCTAAATGTGTTTATTTAGGAGTGAAGTATGTAAGCATTTTTGCTGTGGGTTGCTGCCAAGCTTTGTTTATACCTCTGTGTCATGCTGATACAGAGGTTTCTGTAAGGAAAATTTCTTAAATCATATCTTACTCTGAGATGGAATGAGTCCTAGATTGTAAATTTTACAGTCATAAACAAATGAGGACAGCATAGTGTAAAATAAAAATTACATTTTTGGCTTTTAGCAAACATTTGAATTCCTCCTCAGGAGTATGTTGGCAAAGATTTATTCAACCTCACTTTGATGGACTTGTTACTTTCAAGTATCATCGAAAAGAAATAAAATCCTAGAGTTTCATAATAAAAACTACCAGCAAAGCAAGTGTGACACTCAAGTCTCAGCCATTTGGCTGGATTTAGGTCAAACTTGTTTCTAAAATAGGAATGGAGCCATGAGTGGTGGTGCACACTTGTAATCCCAGCACTCCGGAAGCTGAGGATTGCCATGAGTTTGAGACCAGCGTGGGCTTTAAAGTGAGTTCAGGGTCAACCTGAACTGCACAGTGAGGCCCTGTCTCAAAAAACAAAAAACAGAGAGAACCAGGAGTAGACCCACCTCTGCCTGTTGGGTGCTGCCACTGGAAAGCCCTTTCCTCTGCATGCCCAGCGCAGGCCAAAGGAGACAGACAGATCCACCTCTGCCCACTGTGCATTGCCACTGAGAGGTCACATCCAACAGGCAGCTGGCCAGTGTGGGCAGAAAGAACCAGTAGATCCACCTTCACCTTCAGGGAGCTGCCACTGGAAGGCTCCTTCCTGCATGCAGCCAGCAGGAGCAGGGACACACAGTCAGGTAAGCCCTGTGCATCTGTAGGCTACCATTGGAGGCCCTTGGTTCCCTCAGACAGCCATCACACACTAGCAGAATCAGACAAACACACCTCTGTGTGTCTGCCACCATCGTGGGAGTCCCAGTGTAGATGCACAGGCTGAGAGAAGCAGCCCCACCTCCATGCACCCCTGATTACCAGCGAAGCCCCAGTGTAGCTGCACAGGTCTAGAAAAACCTGGTGCATGCCCTGCTACCTCTCTGTAAATCTGGAATTAGAGGAACCCAAGTGCCTGTCCCATCCACCCACACTGCATAGGGGCAGCCAACATGGGAAGTGCCTGGGACCCCACAATCAGCTTGTTGGGAGGAACCAGGAGAATGTCAAGACAAAGGAGCAAAAGGCAAACTGAGACCTCTAGGCACACAGGATAAGTCTAGGAGATACAGTCATGGAAGAAAATGGAAGACATGCACCTGAAATCTCTGAGAGGACAGCAACTGCAGTAAGGAAACAACTTCATGAGACTGTAAAAGCAGTCAAATCAGAAATAATGTCTCAGGTAAAAGAAGAAATCACAAACATACTGAAAGAATTGTTTAGCAGGTCTAAAGAAGACATAGACAAAAAAGAGGAGCATAGGAAAATGACGGAAACTTAGAATAAATGTAGAGAAGAATTACAATGCATGAAACAGATTCAAAGAGAGATGCAGAAAATTAAAAATTCAATTGAGAGCTGGCAAAATCACTTGAAAGAGACTGAAGATAGACTTTTAAACCTTGAAGACAGGACTGTAACTAGTGATCATGAAAGGAAAGATCTCTTAAAAATAACACAGAATCAGGAAATAACAATGGCTGCAAGATGATATAAAGAAGCATAACTTAGGAGTGATAGGTATCAATGAAGAAACTGGGATCAACACAAATGAAATTAAAAGGCTATTCACAGAAGTAATAGAAGAAAACTTCCCAAACATGGGAAATAGATCTGGCATACAGATAAGTGAGGCATATAGGACTTCAACTAGCCACAACCAAAGTAAATCTACACCCAGACATATAATATTCAAGATCCCAGAAATTCAGCACAAGAACAGAATATTAAAAGCTGTTAGAGAAAAGAGACAGATCACTTATAAAGGAAAACCAATCAGAATCATAGCAGACTTGTCAACACGAACCATCAAGTCAAGAAGAGTTTGAAGTGTTTCAAACCCTAAAAGAAAATAACTTCCAACACAGATTGAGTCTACCCTGCAAAACTATCTTTCAAAATTGATGGAAAAATAAGATACTTCCATGATAAAGAACAACTGAAGGAATTCAAGACTACCAAACCAACCCTACAAAGAGTACTAAAGAATATTCTAGAGAGATATAAAGATGACCATGGTTCCAGGAACAGCAGCAGAGGAGGATCATCAAACAGGACAGGCAATTGAATGAAGGGGAAAAATGGAGGGACAACAACAGGAGGACAGCAGGGCAGAGACAGACCGAAGTATGCTGGTTGTAGCCATTAATGTAGATGGCCTCAGGTCAGCAATAAAAAGAAACAGGGAGAGTGGATCAAGAAACAAGATCCATCGATATAATGTATAAAAGAAACACATTTAGCTGGAAAGGAAATTCATAGACTGAAAATCAAAGAAGGGAAAACAATTGTTTCATGTGACAGGAGACCAAAAAAAAAAAAAAAAAAAAAAGCAAGAGTAACTTGTCCATAAATTGCAGAATGGATAAGAAAGATATGGTACTTTCATGCAGTAGAAAGCTACCCAGCTATAAAGTAGAATAATCTCAAGGCTTCTGCAGATAAATAGATGCAAATGGAGCTCATGTTCATGGCCAAAACAGTTTGAACTCATACCCGTGAACCCTAGCATAAGGAACAGAAGGAGCTAATGGGATCCAAAAGCAAAATAGTTAATGTAAGAGCAAAGGGGAAGAAACACCTGGAAAGGAAAAGTGGAAACTACTGTCAGTTTCTTATTGTCTTATGTTGAACTCTTGCGTTGTTTACATAATTTTGTTAAGATTTGGCTTTGTTCTTATTTTGTTAGATTCTGTGCTGTCAGATGGTAGGGGTAGCTATTTTGACTATAATGGGATATTTGATGGTAATCATGGTTTTGTATTATATTGCTTTGAAGTCTTACAAACCTTTCATTCATTGATTTGATGGGTTATTCTGGTTTTTTATTTTATTATGTATGATGGTATGAACAGCTGTTTTGAAGAAAACAAGACATTACATCAGCCATTGCTGATTTATTATCATCTTGTTTTAAAGTCCTACCATGCTTTTGTTCTTCTGTTTTGATTGGTTCTATCCTGTTGTGTTTTATTTGATTTTATTATGTGTGAGGTATAGACAAATTTTTTGAGGGAGATGAGATATTATAGTAGCCATTGTTCATTTCCTGTTATTTGGTTTTGAAGTCCTATAATGCTTTCATTCTTTTGAATTGTTTTATAGTATTTTGTTATGTTTGATATTATTGTGTGTGAAGCTATGCTCAGCTATGTCGAAGAAAAGAGACTATGGTAGCTACTGTTGATGTCCGGTTGTCTGGCTATGAAGTGCTGTGTTGCTTGCATTGTTCTGTTCTGATTTACTTTGTTCTGTTCTCTTTTGTTTTATTCTCTTTAAAATAAAAAATTAAAATTTCAAAAAACCCCAAACAAACAAAAACAAAAACAAATAAAAAAGGAATGGATGGAGCAGGCCAAGAAAATCCTAGTGAGTTTCACTCTGTGGTTGAATTTTTAAATTTTTCCTGGCCTCTGTAAAACTAGAAGAAAAGAGGGACATGTATCAGATCTCTACATATTTCATATCACTTAGTGGTTGTATGCATATACTTAGTGGTTGTATACTGTACACAGTTGGTTGTATACATATACTTTTTCCTAGATCTTATATTTTAACGATCAAGGTAGCTACATATTTAAATTCTAAGTAACTTCATAAAGCAAAACAAAATCTGACTCAAGAATAATTATTATAAAAATGAATAATTATATAAGTCAAATTTTGGAAATTGCAGTAAAATTGCCACTACAATATTGTGTGTTTCTTACCTGCTGCCTGTGAACTTGTATTCAGAGATTAGTAATCAGCTTTGACTCTCCTCAAATATTATGTGAGATCTGGAAGTGTTTCTATTTAAAAAATTCTTTTTTTTCTTTTGGTACCGGGAACCAAACTCAGCACCTTGTGCTTGCCAGGCATGCACCGTGCCGCTGAGTTATATTCCTGGCCCCCCAAAAATTCTTTTTTAAAAAAATAAAAGAAGCATTAAGGGACATATAAACCTTAGGGAACATATTTACATAACAGCATGAAAGAACAAGAGTTAAAAACAAAATAGGAAAACGCGAGGTCATGAGTTCAATCCCCAGCGCGCGCTCACACACGCATATACACACACACACAAATCGGAGAAGCATTAGTATTCAAACTGGTAAATACTTAAGGGAAAATACCAGAAAACAGAGCACAAAGAAGGAAAAACAAATGCTTGGAAAATAATAAAGATGTGAAGAAAGCACAGGCCATGTGTGTTTGCCTGAGTTTTGACTGTCACAGGCTGTGTGTTCGCCTGTTTTCTGGCTGTCACAGGCTGTGTGTTTGCCTGTTTTCTGGCTGTCACAGGCTGTGTACCCTGGAGCCAGACCTCTTGAGCCTCCTGAGTCACTCAGTTGCAGGCCTTGGCGAGGTTTCCCACTGGGAGCTGGGAATAGCGGTGGCTGTTTCCTCGAGGGATGACAGGGAAGACCGGAGTGAAAGGTGGTAATGTGTGTAGCACAGTGACTTGCAAATGATTTAATTTTCATAATTTATGGCCATTCATGCCACTGAAAATGTAAAATAGGTTGCGTTTTCGTAAGTGATTGAATACTGTATTAATGAAATATTAAGTAGACTTTAACATGCTTTAGTTTTTATAAACATGGGAGTGGATCTAGCACCTCCATTTGGGAACCACAGTCAATGAATAGCTTTAGGAAACGTTTTTGATTCTAACATGTTTTGACTTCATATCTCAGTCTATTAGAAGAACATGCATGTGTGTGTGTGTATGGATACACATACATATATACACACACACATTCTGTCTCAGTGCCTATGCTATAAGTGCGTGCATACAGATGTATATTCACATCCATATGTGTCCATATGAATAGAAATATGAATAAAAAATGACCAACAAAAACCTAGACAATTGAAAACTCATCAATGTTCAGTAAAGGATATTTTTAAATCACTTTTGTCTAGTAAATTCTGTATCTAATTTTGACATCTTGAGTATCAACTTTTATATGTGGAAATTAAGAAATTTATTTCAGGTACAATGGTATCTTGGTTCAGAAACTCAGCTCTCTGCACAGTTTCTGGTTGCAAACTGAACTGGACAAGAACTGAATCAAATTTACCCATAAGTAATGAACCCAATCATTAATTTGATTTTGTTCTTAGCCAACTCAGTTTGCAACCAGAATCATAGAAAGAATCAACTTCATGAACCAAAGTACCACTGTCTATTTTCTGGCAGTATATTACTTATTTTTTAAAATTAATAATACCCACAGAATTCCTAGGTATATTTTTAAAAATCCAATGCTGACCAGTTTATCTTAAATTTAATAAACTATTTTATTTGTAAATGCAATGAGGTTTTCTATCAGTCAGATAAAATAACTAAATGATGTAACTACATTGTTTACTTTGTATGTAAGTATTTTGATATTGTAGAATCGGTCATCACCAATTTAGGTTATAAGATCCTTGGGAGAATCTTATAGTTTCTTTAATGCATTTATAATTAATATTAGACATAAACGAATCTATCTTTTAACTATGAATATCTTTTAATCAAGAAAATACTTTTTCTACTTGATAAATTATGTACAAGAAAGTAAAGCTACAATTTAATAATGAATAAATACCAGAATGACATTTATATCAATAGCAGCTATCTCTGTGTAATTTTTAGCATCTTATAGAATTTCTGCAAACATATTCTGAGTAAATTAATTCCAATAAATATGACTTTCCAAGCCTACACCTGAGCATGGGTTTTGAGTATAAATGAGAATGAGAGCCTAATTGTATATTTATTTATTTATTTATTTATTTATTTATTTATTTTGAGACAGGGTCTTGCTATGCAGTTCAGGTTGGCCATGAACCTACTGCAGCACAGATTTTGGTGATGGTTTCAAAGTGTTTGTCTTCTAACTCATGTGCAATGATATATGATAAACACATACAGATTGTGTATGTCAGTCATACCTCAATAAAGTAGTCTAAAATACTAGATTTTTGCAAGTACTCCATTTTCTATTGTGCCTCATAAAATTATTATCTTAATATTCTCTCAAAGCTCCATAATAGCTTCCATGTCTGTTGCTGGAAGATTCTTTGCTTCACAGACCCCTCAGTTCTACCAGTGCAGCTGGCAGAGTCTGCTGTGGTTACTTTGGGCTGTGGTGCAGTGTGTGTCATTCACACTCCGCTAGTCTGCTTTCCAGTCACTGAGACATAATACCTGATACCCGTGACTTGGGGGAGGAGAGGTTTTGGTAGGCTGCTTCCAGGCAGGAATGTCATGGTGAAAGTGTGTGATGGAGCAAAGCTATTTAGACCACCATGGCCAGGAAGCAGATTGAGGGGCCAGCACAAGAGAGGAAGGGACCACAGACCATGACAATACCCAAGGTCCTTTTACATATCAAGATAGGTTACAGTCTATGATGCTCAAAGGCAGTGCTAGGCCAAACACTATGACTCAAGTAAAAAGATAAGAAGTTTAAGCTGAACTTCATTCAATTTAACAGTATCCAATCTGAAAAAAAGAAAAACATGGTGGAAAAGAAAAAGAGCCTCAAGGACCTAGGGAACCAGACCAAATGACCTAACACTTGTCATTAGAATCCCACAAGGAGAAGAAGCCAACAAGAAGCCAAGCCCTCCCTGTGAGTTGGCACCATGCATGGAACAATGGGAGGAGATCCAGGTGCCAGTGTGCTAGGAGACAAGAAGAGCCAAGGTCTCCCCACCCTGCCCTGTAAGCAGCTGGCTGCTCTGGAGACACACAGGCTGTGATGATAGCTACTGAGGTAGAAAAAATAACTTCACACTTGTAGTGTTTAGTGTTTCACTGACTTTGCAGGTCTAAAGCCAGTGGTCTGATCATCTATTTAGAGGATAACAATATGCAATGTATCTTCTATGGGGAGCTCCTTCTGAAGGTGGCAGGGAATTGTTAATTCTCTATTATCTTGTTTCAAGATCATTTTCTTTTTCTTTCTTTTTTTGGGGGGGCTGGGTTTTATTCTGTTTTGTCTTGTTTGATTTTATTATATCCAATGGCATAAGCAGCTGTTTCAAAGATAACAAGATATATTATGGTAGTCATTTTGGATTTACTACTACCTTGTTTTGAAGTCCTTGCTTTCATTGTTTTTTTTTTATTGGTTTTATTCTGTTCCGTTTTGTTTGATTTTTACTATACCTGAAGTTATGGGAGTTATTTTGAAGAGACATTATGGTACCTATCGTTGATTTCCTATGATCTTGCTTTGAAATCCTGTATCATTTACACTGTTTTATTTTGCTTGCTTTTATTCTTTTTAAAATAAAAATTACAAAAAAATAGTACCCAAGGTCACATCTCCTTGACCCACCCAAGTGTGCTTGACTAATCCTGTGGGTGACTCCCAAGTCAATCAAATTGGCACAATTGTCAACTGTCACACATAACAACGATAAGGACTGGAGCACACACATTCTTTCTCCGTCTTCCCCCTCCTGTTTGCTTTGCTTGTGTGGTATCTGTCCCACAAATCTGAATTTAATCACCTGTTAAAGACTAAGTGTTTACCTGTGCTCTTTGACTGTAAGAGGAAGAAACTCTGATCAATCTGAATTTAAATGAAGAGAGAGGAAATTATGGATCCATGTAACTAACTGTACCCCGAGGTATGTAGGGATGCTGCAGAGCTCTGTCTGTTTCGTAGCCCTGTACTGATGATGTGAATGTCACCCTGACTGGATGAGGGCTCCCGGAGAGACCTCATCCTTACGCACAACCATCAGCAGGACTGTCCTGTCAGCCCTTGTCCTGGGGCCCTTGTCCCTGTGGATGAATGAGTACACCCGGGGCTGAATGCGCTGGGAGGTGGGGCTCATTGGAGCAGGGCACAGGGTTTGTGCGTCCCTCTCTCAGTGGACCTTTCCCGGGGCTCCCCCTCCTGGCCACCCTGGGGTGAGTAGCTCTGCTCCACCGTGCTCCATGGCTGAGAGGTTCCTGCTTGGGAGCCAGCCCTCTGAAACCGCGAGCCGCATTAAACCTGGCTGCTCTCAGGTGTGAGCGTCAGGTGTTTGCTAGGATGGGAAAGCTGACCAGGGCAGCCTTGCTGATGGTCGTGCATAAATGCTCAGGCTTTGTCAGAGCTCAAACTCCCACTCCGGGTTCTACTCGTGCCTGCCTGGCTTGACTTTTCATTTTGTATGGCAAACAGTTGGTCACTAGCAATCTGAGACTTGCGACTTCCACAGTAAACATCCCTCAGGGGAAAGAGGCTTTTGCTGCTCCCAGGGGTTCCAGCAAGTAACTTCTGGGATGATTTGGTGCGGACGTGCTCCTGTGACTCTACTTCACTGTAGCAGAGGACATGTGGTCCGGCCATGGCTTGGGCTCGTTCGCCTCGCCTGACCCCGGCAGAACTGAACTGGAGGAGAGTAAGTTTATTACTACGTGTTACAGAACAGCGACAGGATAAAAAAGCCAATGCTTTTTTTCAGGATTTTAAAATATTTTATGGTGCTGCCCTCATTTATTAAAGAGCACATGACCATAAAGGTAACACTGGAAGCTAAGGATTGTTTCAGCTTCTCTCTCCCATCCATATATATGTGAACATTTACATATGATTTAGGGAAGAGAAGTACGCCTTGTTTCGTTTTTGCTCTGATATGGAATAGAATGACTTATAACCTTGGATACTCACTCGGGTGACTAATACTGCACAGAACCCAGGCAATCATTTCTCTCTATTGCTTTCTTCAAATCCTGATCCTTGTAAAGAAAGCTGGCTTTATTTTAAATTCAATCAACGTTTGTGGGCAGTTTCTTTGCCGAGACAAACGCTGCTTTAAGTGCAGGAATGATTGGCACAGGGGAATCATTTAGCTAAGATTAAAAAAAAAACACAAATAACTTGTCAAATTCTTTCTCAGAGATAGAAGAATGCGGTAGTTTCTTGCATCTAAAATATCATTTCCCACAATATGAAGCGTATTGCTTCTGCTGTTTCTCAGGTTGTAACTTATGATTGCCCTGGTAACCACGAGTCGTAATGGCATTACCAAGAGTTGCACATGGTTACCAAGAGATATTTTATTGTATGAAGCAATTTATATTATTTTAGATGAATTGTATGATGCGAATTGTAACACCAGTTCAACTGTCTGAAAATTGAATCCTAGAATTTTGAGTAGTTTCAACTTTAACACTTAAAAGATTATGTTAATTTAAAACATGTTTACTTATCAATAATTTGTGTTTGCTTTATAATTGTTTAGTTAATGCTGACTATCTCTCAAAGAAGATAATGCTTTGAAAACATGGAAAATTACTAATTTTTAGACTTTTTTGTGTTGTTACTTATTTGAAGATACCATATTCAAGCTTCATATAATCTGCAACCTCATTACATCTTGTGTCCTTTCCTTAGAGTAAGTGCTGGCAGCAGAAAACAGAACAAGTGGAAAATATTACTGGAAAATAATCATTTTCTTAAATGAAGGCAAGAAAGATACATTTCCTGGATAAGAGTCTCATCACGCATCGACTGTGAAGGTCTTTATCACCCACCCACACACACCTCCAGCGTCTGTCCACAGTGCAGCCAGGCATGTGTGACAGCGACCACATTCACCTTCTTCAGCACTTCGCTGGCCTTCAGCCTCAAGGGGTCACGGTGTTGAGGGTCTCGGGTTTTGCCATTAGCGGGGCCTCCTTGTCCTAGGAGGGAGACAGGTTACCCCCCCTGACGGCAGCTGAGCCCCTCTTTGGCTCTCATCTGCACCCCACTAGTGACAGGTGCAATAGGAACTGTCAACCTGATGCCACATGAGGACTCAGTGCCAGTGAGGTGAGAGCAGCGTCAGGACTGGCAGAGGAGGGAAGAAACAGGAAGTGAGGAGTTAGGTGAGGCGTGAGAGGAAGTGCACCAACGGTGGCAGTGGTGGTCATGACTCCCTGTGCGTCTGCTCCTTCTGTCCCTAACTCAGAGGGTGGTGGGGTGCATCCTATCCGGTCCTTGATGTCCGTCCTCGATGGCTGCGGGCATCCATGCTGGGAAGCAACCTCCCCTTCAGATCTCCACCGACGGACGGGAGGACCCATCCTGCCCACAAGGCTCTTCTGCGTCTCTCCACCCTTTGCCCGTGGTGCTTCTCAGAACGTGACAGACCTTAGCATGTTTGCCCGGGGCAATTCCGCCTCAGCCACCTCTGCTTCCGTGATCCAAGCGGCCACATCTCAGCTCGGCTTAGCTGGCTGCGGGGTCAGAAGGGAGGGTGACAAAGCCTGTGACCGCTCTTCACATTGGGCAGCAGAGGCGCAAACGCCTGGCTCAGAGTTTGTAAGAGGTTTCTGTGTTGAGCGTCTGTGTTGGCCCAGCCTGGGGGAAGAGGGATCTGAGACTGTTCCGGGGCCTGACATCTAAGATTTCTGGCTTCCTGACTCAGCTACCTTGCTCTTCTCATCCCTTGGCCGTGGCCCAAGGGGCCTCTGTGTCCTGTGGGCTTCATTCAGTCTGAGCTGACCCTGCCCTTGTACTGGTGGGAGTTGCCCTAACCCCGCCTTTGTTTATGTCCTGAGTCCTGCAACCCAAATGCTTTGACTTCTGCAACCAGACACCTACCAGCCACCCCAGCTTTCCACCCCCACCCCTGCCTCTGCTTTTCTCCGGTAGCAAACCTCCCCTGGCAACTTTTCTCTTTTACTCACTTAAAAGAAGGCCAAAGAGGAAGAGAGAGAAAGAGAGAGAGAGAGCGAGAGAAGTGAATGACATATTTCAAAATGTCATCTTCTTAGTAACTCTGCTTTCTGAAAAAGAAAACTGATCTTTCATTCATGTGTATTCAACCCTGTTGAGATCTCTGGAGGGTGAGAATCAGTTTTCCATGCAGAATTCATTGCACAGGAATGGTAACTCCCTCGTCAGGTGAGCAGCCTGTGACCTTCTAAGTGACATCTCCTCAAGAGTGGTTTGCATCTGCCACTCCCGTCTGCAGTCACCAGTCATGTGGGAGGGGATCCCCCTCCTCCGGGTACTCTCCCTCTGCTTCCTCCTCTCCTCTTCTGAAGAGGGAGTCATGAGGCTGTGAAGTTTGCCTCCCTGAGTACAAACAGCTTGAGGAAACATCTTGCATAAGGCAGAGGAGCTGGCTTTCCCGGTTCATGGGATGCCTGGTGGCTTTTATCTAAGCCAGGACACTTTAGACAATGAAAAGGCAGAGCAGGGTAAATGGGGCAGACAAAGCCAGGTTTCTGGTACTGCATCCATGGAGTCAGCCCTGTTACCTCCCTCCTGCGATTTAAGCTCAGACTTCTGTCTCCCTCAGCAGCCCTGTCTGGGGTGGATCAGCTTGGTTTAGGCTTGAGAGGGTAGTACTCCCTCTGACTTGTTGGGTCCTTGAAGATTGCATGGTTTTATTTTTATTTTTTTAAGAGCCTAGATTAAAACAAAACTCTTTTTTTTTAATTTTAAAGAGGGAAAAACAAAACAAAAAAGTAGAAAAACAAGAAACAAAAGATACAAATAACAATAACAAAAAATCCAAAACAATAACAATATAGGCTTCCAAAACGTGGTGGTGGTGTTACAGGCAGCTAAGCTAGTTAGAAATATTATAGGCAGTCAGTCAGGGCTAGAGCCTCAAAGAAGCCGCACAGAGGGCCTGATGTCTGGTGACCTTGGAAGAGACAGACACACACCTCTTGCTGTGGGCCAGATCTCAGGACACAAGGCAACCACACCCTTAAGTATAATCCTTAGGGATTATATCTGGATCACCTTGAGAAGCCAGGAGTCACCACCCCAACCCCTATAGGAGCCGTAAAGAATGCTCATTTGCTATATGTCTCGCTTCCCCATTTGTCCCTGATTTGGCCAATTTTACCTGAACAATTAAACTTATAGGTTGACTACAGCTCTGTCCCATCTCATGGCCATCTTCCTTTCGAGTTTCCAGTTTTCCCCGACTTTAGAGCTGCCTCACTTCATGATTTTACTTTATTAAAATCCCGAGAAAATACAGATCTTTGGCAACCCACTCGGGACCCCTTCTGTCTCTCTGACAGAAGCTTTCTTTCTCTCAACAAATATATTCTGCTTTTAACCTCCATTGTTTCTAAAATCCATTCTTCAATTTTAGAAAACACAAACTTGTTCTAGACATATAGTAGGTCAGGGGTTTCATTCCCCTATATCAGTGGTAGGAACTTAACAAAGGTTGTTATTTTGCATAGTTATTTTCAAAAGAGTTACTCAGACTATCAGATACAGACATGAAAAATTGATCTAATCCTACCAGTGTTAACTATTTTGTTCTAAGAACTAATAGAATTAGTAATACAATCTTCTTACCTATCTTAAAAACAAAACTTTTTATAAAAGCAAAGCAAAAGACTAAATGCTCACCAACTGTCTAAAAACAGTCTCTTTGAGATGACCTAATTCTCTCTCAAGGTTTTGATATTTTTAAATTCTAAACTCTCGGAATGGGCTCTGTGTGTAAATTTTCACCTTGCCAAAGTTTTCTCCACTGACTTAGGCCTGAACCCTGGCAGCCCTTCAAAGGCTCTGCCACTGGCCTTTCCTTCATCACTGAAAGAGTTTTGCCCTAGAATAAATTACTGCAGGGTGATGACGGTGGTCTAATGTGGCGGAAGGCCAAAGCGGGAACACTTACCACTTCCTGCTTCTTCCTCGACCCTAATTGCAAACTCCCCTTCCTGTTTGCACGCACAGAGAAGTCCAATCAGTTCCTTACGCATCATCAATATGCGCCCTATGCACCAACCACTTCAACCAGAGGTGATGTATCTCTGCCTCTCTGTCTGGTGGAAGGAGACGGCCTAGCTGCCATGGGCTGTGTGCTCCTTCCCACTTCCTCAACTCAATAAACCTGTTCATTTTGTACTTTTGCTTCTCTATTGCAGCAGCATTCTCTATGGTTATGGTGCTGTGACTCGTATGGCAGGGTGCATCAGCTCCTGGGTGCCACTCCCAGTTGGAGCTCCCCTGCCTATGAACCACCTATTTTTTCCCCTGGGACTGTTTACTTTCTGTCACTAATCCACATGCAACACTGACCGTCCTCACTCATCACAGGTGAGCTGCTATCCAGGGTTTGTTGTTCCCGTTCCTAAAATTCGAAAGCTTGAATCAGAAAACCTATCCTTGCTGTCCCTGGACAGACATATCAGTTTTCATGTTCCTTGGGCAGGACGGCCTAAGGCAAAAATGTTAATTTTGTTCCCTGGGACCCCGCCCCACACTCTTTGGTGACAGCTGAGAGAGCTTCTGTGTCACACTTTCGAAACAGGTGATGACTTCTTTTGATAAGTGTCACCCAGGACAGCTTCCACGTTTCTTGGGGGGAGCTAAAGCTCTTACATCCCGAGGTGAAGTTGTTCTCACAGCTCACTTATAATTCAGTCATGGGGACCATTTCCTGCCCACCCCCCCAAAAAAACTCCACACTTCTTGGGTGCCTGGTTCATAACCTTGGTGCTCTTGGCCTCAAGAAGGCTATACAAACCAAAAAGCAGATATTTTATTTATACTTTTGTCACAGTGGTGGTAAGGTGGCAGAAACCCCTCATTTTTAGGCCTTTTTCACATTGAGGCCGTGGCTTTCTCTCACTCTGTCTTGTATAAAGGCCCAGATACTTCTGGCTCGCTCTGCTCCACAGGGTCTCTCCCTCCCTCCTCCCCTGTATCTCCCAGACCAAACCCTACAGCTTTCTCAGCCAGAGGTTTCTGTGCCCCTGCGCCCCTGCGCCCTCCTCTCCCCCACTGCACCCCCAGTGGCCTCTAACCCTTCCCTTAGTCTGTCTCCCCAGTCTCAGATTTCTCAATCCCTCCACCTGAACCATCTATTCCTTCTCAGAGCCCCAAGTCCCACTGGAGGTCTCAGGTAAGACATTCTCTGTACTTGTGGACAAATACAATGTTCTTCCTGAGTTTTCAGGCCCTTGTATTAAGTCCTCAGTCTCTGTAGTGGGTGTTGACGGCTGACCTACACAGCCTCTGCAGACAGGGTCTACTCCATGCAGGTTACAAACTCTCTTCTTTAAGCCTGGCTCTCTAGCAATTCCAACATGTTCCACACCCCTTTCAGGTAGAGATCTTCTTCAAAAGCTTAACTTCTCCTTTACCTTCTCCCTCCCCACAGCTCTCCTCCTCCAGACACCCTCACAGAGCACCACAGAGCCATACCCTCCTCTCCCTTCTTCTCTGGTCAGTCCCCTAGTTGGGACACCTCCAATCCCACCGATACTACCCATGCCATGCCTATTTTAATTCATCTCAAGGATCCTTCAACTTTTCCTTGCATTCCCCAATATCCTGTAGCTCCCAAACATTTAGAGGGACTTAAACCTATAATCAAGCATCTTTTAGACAGTGGTTTTCTTAAACTTAGCCATTCGCCCTATAATACTGCCATTCTCCGGGTACTCAGGCCTAGTGGGTCCTATTGTCTGGTACAAGACCTTAGGGTAATCAATGATGCTGTTATCCCAGTTCACCTAATGGTGCCAAACCCTTGTGCTATGTTCTCTCATATCCCTCCCTCCACACCCACTTCATAGTCCTAGACCTTAAAAATGCATTTTTTAAGCCATCCCCCCTGCACCCTAATTGTCAGGATTCCTTTGTGTTTATGTAGACTGACCCAGACACCCTGAGGTCTCAACAGCTTACACCTGTCCTCTCTGTAGTAGAACCTTTCCTCAGGGACAATATTACCCCCTTCCTCTCCTATTCATCAATTTTGAAGACACACCCCTGGTCAGGACTGACAGGTAGATTTTACACACATGTCCCGCCACCACAAAACTCTCAAATATCTTCTCACTTTTATTTGTACTTTTTCAGGATAGACAAAAGCCTTTACCACAACCAAGGAAACTGCTGATGTAGTTAGTAAACTTCTGTTGCAGGAAATCATCCCAAGGTTTGGTTTACTTCAGAGTATTCAGTCAGATAATGGTCCAGTCTTTATTTCTCAAACCTCTCAACAGGACTACAACTAAAATGGAGTGGCCCCTACCTGGTCTTCCTCAGAACTTCAATGGTGGTCACAGTCACTGGACTGCCATCCTGGTTCCACATCACTCAAGCCAAGTGGTGCCCCCCTAACTCTAACTCCCCTAACTCTAAACATCCTGAGTGGTCATCTCCTCTCCTGTCTCTCATCTCCATCTCACCAAGGCCCCACAGCCACAGTTTTCAGGCTAGGTCATGTTTTATTATCCTATTTGGTTCCTTATTCCTTACACTCTATTAGTTAGTTTTTTTCACTATTCCTGTCTTAGTCCTCTCTGCCCTCAGCTGCTTAGTTAAACATGAGGCTCCTATAGATCTAAGATCCCATGTCACTTCTAGTGACACAGCCATGGCCCTCCCACCCCTACTCTATCATTTCCCAAAAATGATTCAAACATCAGGCCTTATATTTCTCATACTTCTTATTCCTTTAAGCTCAACTCATAAAACAAGGACAAGTCCTACCTACACTTTTAACTTTTACCCTTTCAGATGGGGAAATAATTACCTTTCATAATTCCACCCCTCCCAACTCCATGCTTATTTATCAGATTCTTAAACACCATGGCCCTGATGGAATGACACATTGGATCAAGGGTACTTTTTCTTCTACCTTTCCTGGGTCCTTTAATTATGACAGTGAACTGCCTCCTCATAGCACCTTGTGTTTTTATTTCTCCAGTCTAGGATGTGAGCATTCACCAATGATTGATTTCTTGTCCTGGCTGAAACACCTGGTACCAGCTTCAACATGGACATCAACTGTCATCCTGTCAACCTTCCAAAGCCCCAATATGGTGCCCCCTTTCAGCAGGAAGTAGTAAGAGAGGGACTTCACCCTTTTTTACTAAAAAAAAAAAAAAAAAAAAAAAGACAGGAATGAAAGAGTTTTGCCCTAGAATAAATTACTGTATGGTTATGGTGGTGGCCTAACATGGCAGAAGGCCAAAATAGGAATGCTTACCACTTTCTGCTTCTTCCTCAGCCCTAATTGCAACTCCCCTTCCTGTTTGCATGCACAGAGAATTCCAATGGGTTCCTCACACGTCATCAATATCTGCTCCATACGCCACTTCAATCAGAGGTTGTATCTCTCTGCCTCTCTGTGCCTGGTTGAAGGAGTCGGCCCAGCCGCCATGGGTTGTGTGTTCCTTCTCACGTCCTCAACTCAATAAACCTGTTCATTTTGTACTTTTGCTTCTCTATTGTGCCAGAATATTCTATCAAGCACCCTGATCCCCACACATGCGCCCAGGACATCGAGGATCTGGGCCTCTGCTGACTGCGTCTCATCGCAGTTCACTGGCTTCCCTGGAATTGGGGTATGTAGGCTCTGGAGTGCACCTCGTGCCCCAGCCCATGGTCTTTCCCATACGTAACCCTTCAGGGTGACTTGCGTGCTTGTCACAGACAGGCTCCTGGAGTGAGTGGTACTGCTATTATTTGCTACTCAGTTGTGTAAGAAATATAATTCGGTTTTTCTAAATTTGGATTTAGTTGCAAATAGGAGATCCACCAAGAAGCAGCCTTACCTTAGCTCCATCAGTTCTAGAAAAGTTCAATTCATTTAAGCTGATGAATGTGTCCTATCTCACATGGAAATCAGACAACCGTTCCCATTTCTCTCATCAAACCTACCTTTTCCGTTTCTGTGTCTACACACTGCCTTCCGCCAAGTCAAAAAGCAATGAGATGAAAAAGAATTTCCATGATGAAAACACATTGCTAAACAGAACAAGATATGTTAGCCTATTGCACTTTATTCTTTCTCTGTTTTCTTCACTTTTGTCTACTGTGTGACGTTCATTATTGTATTAATATTCGGTCACCTCATCCTCCTCAAAAACAGACCCCGGCTCCAAGAGGCTATAAAACCATCCAACTGCTGTGCCAACTTCTGGGTCCCTTAGAGTGCTGCCAGCAGCTGCTCTGTCAACTTGCTTTGTTAAGCCCTCTCCTCCAGGCTGTGGCAGTCAAACAATGAAGCCCCCCAAAATATTCAACCTGGCGACCGACCGACTCTAGCTTTTCCCCACCTCCCCTGAGGCCCACAGCCAGCCTCTCCTGCAGCATCACTGCTTCCAATGGTACCCTGTCCTCATTCTCCTCCCATCTCACCAGCCTCTTTCCTTTTTTTCTTTTCTTGTCTGGAACCCTGTTCAGTTTCTCAGATATTCATTCTTGGTTGTCTTGTTTTCTGTGGTTTTTTTTGAGACAGGGTCTTGCACGCAGTTCAGGCTGGCCTTGAACTCATTAGGGCCTCGCAGCGACCCTCCCAACTCAGCCTCCCGAGTGGTGGGATTACAGGCTTGTGCCATCATGCCTGGAGTTCATCTGTTAATTCTGGACAATTTCGGAGGTTCTGTCATTTTTCGGTACTGTGTACATTTACTCATGGAAACTTAAGTGACGTGATCTAATTCAGCCCCATGGTTTGAAAGCCAGTGACATGCGTCTGGGTGCTCCTAAATGTGTATATTAACTATTCACTTCTCCTATGCTGAAAAGTCTACATTTCAATATGTCTTCAGTATGTAACAGACGTCTGAAACTTGTTTCCAAGAGAGGAATACTGATTCTCCCATTGTAACTTGGTTTACCTGACTGAGCTTCTGTACCTCACCACACAGAATGGCAACGCAATCGAATGGTCCCAGCCAAATGTCTTGCACTTTCTCTCCCACGGCATGGGTATTTGTCAACGTCAGACAGCATGGGTATTTGTCAACGTCAGACACACCGGGCTAAGGGCCAAGCACAGAGAAGGTGGAGAGGGACAGATAAAAGATCTTTTTCATCGGATCTGATGCTGTGAGACTCCTGACTCTTCCCCAAAGTCAAAACAATCATGAAAGGTTAAAAAAATTTTAAGAGTGGGAAGAACTTATGGAGTGAATGAAAGCTTTTGTCTAAGAGAGAAGATGGAGCACCTGAAAGTGGGTTGCCCCAGGGATCCCCCTTTTCAAGGGAGTTTCATTGAGTAAAACCATGAGGTGAAGCAGAGATAAGGCAGGATAAACCTTAGTTAATTAATAGAATTACAAGTATAGGTAACATTGATCCACTGGAAAACCACAGGTGGGTGTGAGGTGAACAAAACTATGGCCAACTGGTAAGAGTATGGATACAGCTGCTTAGGTAATATTAATTAAATGGTGGTCAAATGGGGAAGCAGGTCACATGGGAAGGACAAGGACTTTCCTGGAAAGGGTTGGCCTAGGCGAATCAGTCCCCACCCAAAGTGAACGAGGTCCGCTTGGAACATCTACCACTGCTGTTCACCCCTAGGGGAAGTATGTGGGTGTAGTCATTCCTCTTTGATAAGGACTCACCTTCAGCAATGCACCTCCAGCAAGAGGCGTCTTCTGCACTGACCTGTTGAGGGTCCAGCCCTGTCTGACTATTTCTAAAATACCTGAACTATTTCTAAATGGCTTAGCTATCTATGCTAATTCCTCCTCTGAAGAGGTAGCCCTACCTGCAGTTAGGGCAGAATGGGGGTAGTTTCCACCTGGCAGTTTTGAGTGGAGAATTATAGGGATCCCTTTCCTGACCTCATCAGGGTCCTGGAAGGTTTATAATTGTAATTCCCTGGAGAAGCTGTTGGAATTTTACTGAGTTAAATCTAATCTACCACTTATAATGCAACCCACAGTGAGACTAAAGACACTAAGACATATCCTGTAGTTATGGGAAGCCAAGGGGTCCTAAATCCAGCCGAGATGGTGTCACCAGAACCAAGACCACACCCAGAGCCCAACCCCGGTTTTAATGATTCTCCGTGAGGGGAGTGGCTCGGGGATGAGTGACAGCAAGTGTGGTGGGAAATACGTGACCACTACTGCAGGGACTATTGTGAGCTGGGCTAGGTAGGAGGTCTGAGATCACCTCTGCGATAAGCAGAGTGGGAGAAATGCACAGAGTCATCTGCATAACACAGCTGAGGCGGTGTCTGATATTATGTCTGATAATCCGGGGTCTGTGCTTCAGCTCTGATGTACCATCCTTGTTGCCCTGGGAGGTCACAGCCTCTTTTTTGAAGCTCAGTCCCAGCCAACAAGGTGGAGCACGGCTCTCCATCCCACCCAGCTCAGCCACGTGTTTGGGGAGTCCCTCAGTGGGGAAACAGGGCCTGCAGTCACGGCCTTCTCCAGAGAGTGAATCTAAGAGGCCTGGCATAGAGCTCACGCTGCAGCTCAGTGGTTACGACCTTACGGCCTCTTTGCAAGGTCGATCTAGTGGATCTTGGTGAAAGGGGTGTGGCACATTGTTGTTGGTTTTGTTTGCAGGATCACTTGGGGTTTGGCAGCCTCTAGACAAAATGAATAAATTTCCAGGAAATTAAAGCATGGGTCATCAAAGCAGGAGCACTAGGTTGGAAAGGCCGGCTGGGCAAGGGCCACGTCCAGGAACTGCTGTTAAGGAACAGAGTGGTGATTGTAACCTGCTCCCCCAGCCCCTCCACTGATGGAGGTTATCTAAAAGCCTGATATTTCTGGTTAAAAGTCCCTCCAGTTGTAGCTGTAAGAAGATGGAGAGAAAGGTAAATGTTTTGAATCAACTCAGAACATCAAGGCAGCCGCAATAGCACACTACTAAAGATGCCGAGGGAAGAGGACTCCAGAGCCGCTTTGGAAGGGGCGAGAAGGGCAGTAGGTGTTTTAGAGGTGAGGGGAAGTGTGGGGGGGCCTCACAGCAGTGTGTTTTTTGCTGCAGTAATTTTTAAAAGGTTTACACCTTCTCTGTATTCTCCAATCCTGCGGAATTACATTCCTTTCTGACCCCTAGGCCTTGGCTCTTTCAACTCATCGCCTGCCTTCAGCTTTGAAGTGCTGTGTCGTGAGAAGGAAGAGAAAGAGGGAAGGCTTGATCTATCCAAACCCTTGAATCACTTAGCAGTCATAAACTACTGAGTTTGCAGAACATGGACCAGTTTTTCTATTAGAAACAGGAAGATGAGTAGCAATCAAGTGCAGTTATAGAAAGAGAAAAGGATATATTATCACATGTAGGTCTGAACCGAGAATTCATGCCCAGTCTTTAAGTTTCCTTTCCTCTTGCAGTGTGTGAATCTTCCCTCATGATTGGTCTCTTGTGGGAGAGGTGGAAGGAGCTGGTATTCCTGTGAATTCCAGTAAGTCTCCAAATGGTTTAATGAGGTACCATCAGAAAGTATTCATACTGTCATGAATGTTTGACTTTATGTGAAATGATAAATGATCTTGCATTAGTCTGCCTTCCACTGTTGGAATTGGAATTTAACACTGGGTGTGGTGGTGCACACCTGTATCCCAGAACCCAGGAGGCTGAGGCAGTAGGATCACTGTGAGTTTGAGGCCAGCCCAGACTACTTAGTGAGTTCAAGGCCAGCCTGGATAGCCTGAACTACCTAGTGAGACTCTGTCTCAAAAAACAAACAAAAAGAAATGAAAAACAAAGACATGTAAAGAAGGAAAGGTTTATCTTGTCCATGATAAACTAGATTCAAGCAGAAGCATGGCGGAAGAGCGTGGCAGAGGGAAGCTGCTCAACTTATGCTGCAAGGAAACCGGGAGCAGGGTTAGCGCCTGAAGAGAAGAGCCAGAGGCCAGACACAGTGCCCAGGTCCTGCCCCCAAGACCTGCTGGACCCACCCATAAGTGTACTTTACTAACCTGGGCTTCTCTCATGCCAGCCGAGCTGACAGTCGAGATTAACCAGGAGCAGACTTTACCAGGGTTTTTACCATGATTTGCACATGCACTGATGCTTGGCCTGTGGCTTCTGACCTAGTGAGGTGACGTGCTTTGGTACAGTGGGTGACAGGAAGGGTGAATCTCACCTTTCATCCCATTTCAGTTAAGTGGATTCATAGACAATGTTTGTAGTTTTACCTAAATTAAATACTATAAAACAGGAAGATTGAAAAGGCTGTTTAGATGGGCTGGAAAACAACACCAATTATGTGCATATAACTCCACAATAAAGAGCAAGGCACTGAGAGGGCTTCTCCCATGCACATCTTTGTCAGCCACATTTTAAGTTACAAATTTCAACCCAAATATCAAAGAAAACTCACAATGCAAGATGACTGGAGATGTGAATTACAGTACATCCATTGCTGCTGAAGCCAGCTTTCATGCTTAGTGTGTATACATTTGGCCCTGAACAATATAGAAAGGTTCTTGCCTTAATATAAATTACTATACCATTATGGCGGTGTCTAACATGGCAGAAGGCCAAAGTGGGATTGCCTACCACTTCCTGCTTCTTCCTCAGCCCTAATTGCAACTCCCCTTCCTGTTTGTGAGCGCAGAGAATTCCAATCAGTTCCTTGCACGTCATCAAAGCCCACCCTAAGCTTCACCCCCAGTCAAAGGTTACATATGTCCCATATCACCATATTCCGGTCGAAGGAGACGCCCAGCCACCATGGGCTGTGGCTCCTCACCACATCCTCACCTCAGCAAACCTGTTCTTTTTGTATTTTTTGCTTCTCTATGGCGCCAGAAAACTATCAAGTATAAGACAGTATTATGAAGCCATGTATAAATAGCAAGACAATATGTTAAGATATTATTTATTTAACCTCTTCATCTTGTTTTCTTCAATTTATATTTTTGTTTTATAACATCCCATATGCACACAAATTATGAATAAATACACATATTCTGTATTGATCATGTAAAGCACAAAATACATTTAGAGACTACTGCTCAATAGGACAATAGGCTGTTTTCTAAATTATTTTGTCTTCCAAGCTGAAAGATCAAACCAGGACCTTATACATGCTAGGCCAGGGCTTCTCCCCTGTGCTCCTCTCCAGCCCTACTTCTGCACCTTCCAGTAGAAAGCAGTAGAGCTAACAGGGCTTTGAGAAGTTACTTCAAGAACCCAGTCCTGTGGGACCAGATTGATTCTGTTCTCTTTGGGGTTTCCTGTGTGAAGTCGCAGAGCAAGGGCGCCAGTCTCCGAGTACTCAGAGCCAGTCCACACCCTCCCACTCAGTAATTCTTATAGACTTATTAAGAAAGGCATTCCCCATGCAGAGTGGGAGAGTCCAGAGTGTGGGGCTCCTCCAGGGATCCCCCAGACTGAAGAATTCTGGGCACCAGTCCTGAGTCGCTCTGGGGGGGCAGGTAGCCAGGCTGATGGTGGCAGGTGTGTGCTAGGTATGCAAATCAGAGTGCTGGAAGGGGCTTAAGCCAAAGACCTCGACATGCAAAGCAGTTCTAGCTAATTTCTAACTTAAAAACCAATTTTCAAGAAAAGACCGTTTTTCTTCCTTTTTTCCCTCCTGATTTTCTTCTGATGATTTAAATTAACGTCAAGGGTTGTTGCAAGCATCCACAATTCATCAGGGCAAAGGAGGGAATGTGGAAAATGGTGGCAACTCATGTGTCCCGGGGACTTGCTGAGATCTCTTCCAAGGACTTCACTGCCAGCGACTCACTGGGCACCTCACAGGCACTGATGGTGACAACCACGCCTCTTCTACAAAAGACCATAAGGTGCAGAGTGCCGTCTGGAAGCTCACGTAGTCTGGGATCCCGGCTGCTGGGAAGCCCATGCAGAAGCTGGGGAGCTGAGGCCTGGTGAAGACCAGACTCGAAGTAAAGAAGAAAAGAGGCTGGGGATGCAGTGTGGCAGTAACACTTGCCCAGCACGCATGTGGTCCTGGGTTCCTGGGCACCAACACTAAAAGGGAGGAGAAGGCGTGAAGGTAGAGAGACATGAACAGAGGCCCTGGGCTCCCAGCAGATTGGTCAAAAAGACTCTGTTGTGACTCTCTAAGCTGTCCTGCTGCTGCAGGCTACTTACAGTCCACAGAGAAGGCCATGGACAAGCTTTGTTAAGATGCCATTGACATACCGTGTGGATTTTGCATGTCAAGACTTGAGATGTTGAGTCATAATCACCATGACTGCTCTTGAGAATCTGAGCTGGGTTTCCCTGTGTAGCTTCCCAGCCAACCGTGAAAAGATAAAACCATAAAGTCACATGTGGGGCTTTACAGCCAGAGCACGGCTTCAGAGGTCTGCCTGACCTTCAATATTATCTGGAGGCAAACTAGGTACGTTTCCGCCAGAGTGAGGTCATTTTTACTGTAACCCCAGAATTCACTCCTCTTGGACCCAAATTGCCAAAACTGCGACTGCTTTGGCTGCAGCTCAGGCGTGCTCTTATGTCAGTGCCTGCCCCCCTTATCTGCCTTGGCACCATTCGAGATCCATGAGCCTCTTGCTTCAGTCTCAGGACCCTTGGGGCTGGGCCTTATGCACCAGCATCTGGTTCCATAACACAACTCAAGAACATATCCTAAAGTGTCCAGTGTGGTAGTTCTGACTTACCTAGGCAAACGCATCGGAAAGTCAGTCAAGACGGAGATTTTCATAACCCCAGGAAATTCCCCCAGGTCCCTGTGGAGAAATAACCCTCATTTCATCATTTTAAGGTGTCCTGCCACTCTGGTGAGGGTGGGGGTGCCACAGACCCCTTTGTCTCGGGGTAGTGCAGCCCCTTCTTATCAGCTACGTGTTCGTGGTGTTTCCTAGAAATTCTTCTCTATATTTAAATTAAACCTCTCAGGGACTACATAGCTCGGGACTCATGTGATTTTAGGCTGACATTTTCCTCTTCGTTTGCCTCCTCCTCTCTGTGGTTTGTGCCTTCTTTTGGATTAGTTGAATTTTTCAGCCTTTTATTTTATATCCACATTTGACTTGTTTGCTATATTTTATTTCACTTTCACTCTGAAAACCAAGGGTGGCAGAGACCTGACATTCGTTGTTGTTGTTTGGTTGGTCGGTTGAGCAATTGGCCTTGTGTAAGTGGGTTTTTGTGGAAACAGCAAATCTTTGGTAACATAGATTGAATTGATTGCATCGATCAGATTCCAGGCTAAAGATAGCTTTGCTTTCCCTGAGATTCACTTCAAACGCAGCTGCTTAGCTCTTTCTCCCTTCCCTAAGAGATTAAAGGGGTTTTCTGTTTGGCTGCATCCTGCTTTGTTTGCCTTGAGCTAGAATCATGCGAGGCAGGGGTTGCTTCATGAAAGGTTAGGTAACGCTCTCCTGCAAGGGCACCTTTATCTTACACACAGGCCGAAGGTCTCTTAACACATCCGTCCGGGAGGATTTCCACGAAATTAAATTTGAAAGTTGGCTCAGTAGTGTGGAAGCACCAACGAATTTTAGGACATTAAAAAGCAGAAACCAAGAGATGATCTAGAGTAACCTCGTCACGGCCTGGCTGGGAGTCATAAGCTACAGCGGTCACACGGCCTGACTAAGGGTGTATCCTCTGCTCTGAACCTGTCAGGGATCTTTTGAAGTTAAAAGGAGAGAATCTTCTCATAGTAGGATTTTAATACAGGGCAGCCAGAGATCATTATTACTTAGATTCACTAGGGAATAGATTTGAATATAATTTACATTACAAACGCTTATCTCTGTGTTGTGGAGTTTTGCTTCATGTTACTTTTTGTTGTCATTATTTTTGCAACCCAAGGCTATTTGAAAGACTGAGAACACTGCCTTTCATGTAGAAAACAAATGTGCTTCGGAAAAAGCTATCAAGCTTTGGAGTAAATGGAGTCACAAACTCATGGTTGCTAAACTGGAATGCTGTATGTAAATAATGACCCAGTGCTTCCTGGAAAAATGTGTAGGTTTTAACTCAGTTATGATCTCCTAAAAGTTTTGGGAAGAAGATTTTCAAAGGCAGCCTTGAACCATGGCATCGCTGCACTGTTTACAACCCCATCTCCTCTTTGATAAAAACCAGGTGCTTTCGATGGGTGCTGTCACTCACACCAACCACAGCTCTGAGCAAGATTTCCCTCAGGTCAAGCACATCTCCCCCCCAGAGCCCCGTCTGCCCCCTCCGGAAGGGGTGTATGCGGTGTCTCTTTCCTGGGAGGTGAAAGTCACTGCCTTGCAGACTTTGGCACTGTTCAGACTCTGGACTCGACCCTGAGGATTTTGAAACACATCATGATTATAAGCCATGATCTTATCTCAGAGCCAGACTCCAGTTAGACTGTCAAGCAGTGGGACTTGAATAAATTGCGAGGGAATCAACTGTAGAGTAAGCTGGTTTATGAAGTCCATCTCCGGGTGTAGTTTCTTCTTGCAGGGGAGTATTGCACATTAAACTTTATACAAAGAGGGTACATTGATAAATTTTCAAAGAGAAAAATCTCTTTTACCTTTATGCATGGTACAAAATGAGTTACAGCATTTTTTTTTAAAAGTAATGCCTTAGGAGCAATGTTACTGAGGTTTTGAAGGAAAGTTACGGTGTCTTCAAAACCTCCGTAACACTGCTCCAAGTTTATTGGGTGTGTAAACACTACTGTGGAAAAGGCAATGGCCAGTCCAATAACTCTTGTAAGTCTTATACATTCTTTTCTCTGAATTAGTGTTTATTAGTTTTTTATTTTTATATTCATTGGTTTGAACTATCTTTGGTTCAAAATATTTCTAGAGTAGCAAGTTTGGGTTTTCCTTTTATTTTATCAATGTGGCATTTTGATTTATAGAGTAATACCTACTTTCAGTATAAAACATTTTCTCAATTATAATTTTAATGTATATTACTCCAATTCTTTTGGTGTGCTTCTTTGTAACACTGAGCTTGTTAAGCTGTTCCTTCTTTCTCTTATACCCACTGTTTTTGCCACTCAGAGTCTTTGTGTTTGGGACCTTCTCCTCCAGCTGCGTTCCATTCATTATTGTCTGTGTTTATCTGGTTCTTCTGACTTAATTATTACTTCTTTCATGCCTTGGTCACATCAGATTAGATTGCTTCCCAATCTCTACCATCCCCTGCCCTTTTTATCTGCTCATTTTTGTGTTTCAATCTGTTCTCTTCTGATGGATTCTTGCTCCAGTTTCATGGGAGACACTTGTACCAATGATACACCAAAGAGATTTGCTTTCCTTTTTAATTGTTTTCATAAATCATTTTTTGAAGGAGTCCTTTTATTTTGCTTTCGAGGTAGTGTGTTCTCTACTTTTCTTCTTTGGAATACATGCTTAATAAATTCATGATGGTCTTGATATTTTCTTTTTTACCTCTTTAAATAAAGAGAAATATTCCTTTGTGTGTGGAATTTGTTACAAACAATGCAGGGGACTTTCCCTGCCCCTTCTCTCATTTATTCAACTTGCTGCTGAAATAGTGATTGCAGAATCTTCCTCTTAAACAGAGAATAGTTAACAGAGTCTGATAACAGGAATCAGTTATAAAATAAACGGGGATGGTCTTCTGCCCCCTGGGCCCAGTTTTCTGAAGCTGTCTGACATATCATTCTTGGACTTACTGTTTACTGTTTAAAGTGACATAAATATTTGGTCAAGACAGTAACACTTTCATGCAGCCATCACTTCTGTAGTGTGCAACATGCTACAACTGGTCATTCGCTGGAGAAGACAGAATATGCAGGATAATTGGGAAAGAGGAGAGACGACTCTATCCGAGATGCAGTGCCCCTGCTTCCTGTATCAAAAGAAAGACGTCCTGTGGGCCTTCTGGTTGATCTGGACCCACCGCCCGATAGCCGGGAGACAGATGGTGAGGTAGATCAAAGGATGCGCTACCTTACTGCTTTTAAAGCCCACACCTGGAACTCATCAGCATGTTCGCTCATCATAAAAATGATTAGGGAAATAGGAATTCAAGGTAAATCTTTTAATATAAAAATTTAACTATCAAATAGCTGGAGATAACACAGGTAAGTGAATGTCAAAAGCAGTCCTTTAAAAATCAGTACTAAAATAATGGTTACAATAACTATTTAATCTGATGTTGAAGATTTTAGTGTAATAGTATAAGAAAAATTAAGTTAGGAAGGAGGGAATTAAAATACCATTGATTGCATATGTTATGATCACTTTCATTGAAAAATATTAAACAAATTATTAAAAATAATACTACAGTGTACCAAGCAGGCTATACATTTTTACTAAGGTATCAGCACCAAACTACCAGAAAAGGCATTTCTAATAGGAGCGAGCCCCATTTTCACTTGCCTCAGGGTGCCTCAGTTTTCCAGGAATCGATCTACAAAATATGTGCAAAAGCTCTGGAGGGGAAATTATAAAACATTATTAGACATGAGTAAAGACGTGTGTAAATAGAATCTTTCTTTCTTTCTTTCTTTCTTTCTTTCTTTCTTTCTTTCTTTCTTTCTTTTTGTATCAAGAATTGAACTCATGACCTCGTACCTGCCAGGTAAGTGCTTATGCCTACTGAGCTAAATCCTTGGCTAGAATATCATTTTCATGATGAGAAGATATTATGAAGGTGTAAATTCTTCCAAGTTTGTTTATTTATTTATCTAACTATTTGTCTATATATTAAGGTATCACTGCATAATTCAAACTGGCCTTGAACTCACTGTGTAGCCCAGGCAAACCTCGAACTCACAATGATCCTTCTGCCTCAGCCTCCCAAGTGCTGGGAAACAGGGTGCTTGGCTAAATATAGATGTAATTTTAATTTCAAAAAGCAGAATTTGTCATGGATAATAGAATTTACTATATATTTCAATTATAGGATCACAAATGGCCAGTATATTTCCTGAAGAAGAATAACAGGTTAGGAGAATTGTTCTAATCATTGTTAGGATTTTCCTCTAATTATCATTAGGATTGTCGCAAAACAGTCAAAATTAAGGCACTTTAGTAACAGTAGAGTGATTGTAAAACTGGTCAGTTCACCTAAATAAAGTGCAGAGAAGTAGATTAATGTACTATATATACGAAATTTTAGTATGTCCCAGAGGTGGATTCCCATTTTAGTTGGCAAAATTGTTGTTGTTCCATAAATGGAAGGCAACATGATAATTTACAGGTTAAAAAGTTAATTGATCTCTACTTTTCATGACATACAAGAATTTAAACCAAATCGCTAAGGGCTCAAAAATTCAAACTTTGAAACTCTCAATAGAAAATATAAGTGACTATCCTTTGGATTTAGAGTAGGAAAATACACAAAATATATTGATCATAAAGTAAAAATATTAATACATTTGATAATATCAAAAGGACTTTTAGTTATCAAAACTACAGTAAAGAAATTGAAAAGATCTCACAAATTGGAGAATATTTATGGCGCTCACATTCTATAAGGGCTAGGATTGAGAATAAAAATAAGAAAAACACAACCAATTCACAGAGCAAAGAGGAGGAAAGCACGGACCAGTGGGCACACGCAAAGACGCTCATCTCACAGGCAACAATCGAGGAAACATCAGATGCCGTTGCACGTGTGCGTGTCTGACTGGCCAACATCAGAAAACCGCCATTGCTCAGTGCCTGGTAGGACAGGAATCCACTGATGGGGCTTAACTTGGTGAATGCAACTGGAAAACGGCTGAGCGCTGCCTTCTGCAACTGAGGACGGACTGTGACCCGCTAATTGCACCCAAGCTAAGGATGCAAAGGGAAACACTGAGCGTTAATGGTTAATTCCCAGAATATGAAGTGGCTGCAAAACATTTTCAAACCATAAAAACATAGACCTGTAAATATATTTTAGGAAAATGTGTAGATGCACTAACACTAAATAAAATTGAAACGTGAAACATTAGATTTAGGAAGACCATTACTTTAGGCTGGAGGGGGCAGGACAATAGGGCAGGTTTGCTTTTAGATGAAAAGTTCACGTGGTTCTAGGATATTAGTGAAAGTGATTAATTATGTACTTAAGTGAAAACTGACCCTGTGAGGCTAAGATCACAATAACCAAAGAGCATGGCCAACCTAACCTTTTACTCCAGATAACAGACTGCATCAGAATTTTCTCCTAGAGAAGGAGCTATTTTTTATTTGGAAATGCTTTATTCAGTAATTAATACTGAGTTCATAGATTCACATGTGACGTGGAAATAAAAGAGATGACTACATTTCCTGGCTTAAAAGCCAAGAGGAATTTAGCAGGAGGAAAAGCTGTGGAAAGGATAGAGGAGGTCACTTTTCAGACATAGGGTGGTGCTATTTTTGTGGTTTAAACTTTGTCTCCTAAAACATCACGAAAATGTGCCAGCCGCACAAATGCCTTCTGTCAGTCGGTTTCTCTGTGGAAACCAGGATACTTATGATGCAGCTCGAAGCAGACTGAGCAGGCGGATCGCAAGGAAAAGCACAGCCTCGCATTTTCCACTGGAGTCGCTGGTGGCGGGAGTCTGGGAGTGACTCTTGAAAACTCGCCTCGAGGGATTTAAAGATGACATGATGACCTCAAGGGCTTCCAAGACACATGAAAAGGGTTTCTGAAAGGTGCTGCCTGTGTAGTTTTAATTTTGTTTGCTGTATTACAGGGGTAAAAGTAGCATGCCTGCTCCAAGACTCAGCAGTCTTCCCAAATCACTGCTTATTTATAATAAATGAATTGTACATGTTATAATACAAATCACTGTCCTTAATTTATGGGAACATCTCATTGCACCGTCCTTTTCTAAAAGTACAAACAACTTTTAGAAAGTTTTGTGTTTTTACCAAAAGTAAAAACACAAAAAAAGTAGTTGCACACGATGTGTGATGAAACTATACAGTGACTGTTTATTTTATTTATTTACAAACAGTTACTGTTTAAATTAAAGATTTTTATTGCAAGGCTGGGGATATAGCTGGGCGGCACAGAGCCTGTCTGGTAAATGCAAGGTCCTGAGTTCAATTCCTGGTACCCTCCACCCCAATATTACAGCAAAAGACACACTGCTGTTAATTCCCCTCAGCATATTGCGCCGTGCCTGCCGCTTTCTGAGGCAGCACGGGAGTCCTCTTTCCCGAGGGCCTTACAGTGTCTGCTAAAACAGTGATGCTGTACCGAGTGCCAGGCAGTGGAAAAGCAGGCTGTAAAAACACGGCTGCGTGTCCTCGGTCACCTTACTCACTGGACCTGACACCGTGTGACTTCTGGTTCTACCCCAAAGTCAAAAAGATGAATTTGAAAAGTAAAAATTTTGAATTGATTCACAAGACTGAAGACACTCTTGAAAGGACTTCCAGAGCTGCTTCAGAAAGCCGCAAGAACAGTGGGAAGAGTTTGAAGCCAGGGAAAGTATTTGGAGAGTCATTAAAGGCAATGCATCCTTTATTGTAATAGTTTTAAAAATATAAACTCTCACTCTAAGTTTCAGTCTTATCTCCTGAATATTTCACACCAAAAGCTGTTTCCTTCTGTGATCAGCACCAGACAGGCAGAAAATGCATTTAGTGACTCATTTGAGTTCCAGGAATGCCTTGGTAAATGACTTCTTCATAAGTTCACTGCTCATTTATCTAGGTCTAAAAATGTCCTTGTCAAGGTATAAACTATTTCTAAGTGAGTGAATGACAGTACAGGCAGAAATCCTAGGAAATGTTACTATTTCCTTCATGATCTCCAGAACAGGCTCAGCCTTCACTAAATTTCTGAGTGTAAATGTGTGTAAAGACATTTCTAGGTGCTTAAAAACAACAACAAAAAAGTCTCCAGTTGATGCTTTTAGTTTAAAAAGTTGCTTTTGAAATGAAGAAATTAAGTTAATGTCCCATTTTATTTTATTATAACTTTAGATCACTAATATTTAAAGACACCTACTAATATTATGCTTTCCAATCAGCTAGCAGATGAAAAGAATTCACACCTTTTAATGACCTACTTAACAATTACAGTGATGTTACTCATCAAACCATATTAATACCTGCTCTAATATGCTGTTTTGAAAATAATGCATTGCAAGAATATTCAGTCAGGTGTGGTGGTGCATACCTATAATCCCAGCTCTTTGAGAGGCTGAGGCAGGAGGATCATTGTGAGTTAAGACCAGCCTGGGCTACAAAGTGAGCTCAAGGCCACTTTGAACTAACTGCATAGTGAGACCCTGTTTCAAAAAGACAAAAAGAAAAAATTCTGTTAGAAAATGTTTATGTAAACCTTCTATTTCTTTTATAAAATAAGTATGAAAATATCCATCTTAGGGTAAGACATCTAAATGTCCTAAAAATGTGTCCATCAAAATTGATAGAGAGTAAATTATACTTTGTGATCCTGGAAATCTGTATTATGGCTGGAGATAACCACCACTGCAATGTCAAGTGCTTTTTTTTGTCCAGGTTGATTTTACCTCCTAAGGATCTTTCTGCCTCAGCCTCCAGATGCTGGGATTATAGGTGTGCACCAACACACCCTGCTTTGCAATGTCAAACTTTCCAGGTTAACATTTGTTTAGAATAGTCCTGGGTCATATTACCCCCTTGCTGAATACCACATGACTCCGTCTCCTATAGAAGAAACCTTGCTATAAATCACACTCTATTTTTGCGATCATCAAAAGTCCAGAAACTAGCAGCATCTCTGGTTTTGTAGTCTTCTTTCATACTTACCATTGAAGACATATTACAATTTGGATTTGTAGCATTATTCTATTATGAATGAACTGGTTTATAAATTATAAGTCTTTCAATCCACTATATGCATAGAATTTCAACCTGAGATTTTGTTTTTAATGTACAGTCGAACCTCAGCCCCACAGTGCCTATATAAAAATCTCTCTGGGAAAATGTAGAATCTGATTATGCTTCTCCACAGGGGTTTCTAATGATTTTAACCACTGTTACTCTATTCTAATTGCAGACTTAGAAGATCTCTACTGTCCTTGATTCTGCTTTTACCAAACACATCTGAAAAACGCCCGGTTCTCTCTGTGTTGAGTGCAGGCAGGTGGACCGGTCATTGGACCTCTCCTCCCACTGCTTTCTTGGATCCTCTGTGCTCCCCACAGAGCAACACCTCACCCCCTCCTAACACATGACCTCTCCTCAACTCAGGTCTGATGGCACATGTGCTTGTGGAGGAAGAAAACCCAAAATGTGAGGCTGGGAGAGAAGGCACACGAGACACCTGTCTGCTGTTGAGGTTCGTCTGGAGTGGTATGATGGGGAGTCAGTGGTTCTGAGGGAAACTCCCTCACTCATAGATGACAGCTCCTAAGGCAGGGGCGCTCCTGAGGCTGGCAGGTGGGGAAGCAGCTTGCTGACTCTCAGCTTCCTGGTAACAGGAGCGATCACTGGATCCCTGATTGATGCCCTAGCAGGCGCGTGGGAGGCTGCCAAGCTGCGGTCTCCTGAGAAGTGAAGCCCCTGCCTTTACCAGACTTTTACCTATTCACTGAGATATGCAGAGCTGGCTGTATAAAGCAGATATTCTGTTAATGGGCCAAAAGAATGTGGTCAAGTCTGGCAGAGACACCAATATGTCTCATTGCAGCATGCGGCCCCAAATCCCTCCCTCCCCCTGACCCTACCCCGCAGCTAGAATAGGGGCTTGAGCAAGAGCCTGAGATTCCAGGGCTAAGACGTGCAGTGACATTTCAGCCGAGACCATGGACTCAGGAGGGTTATGCCTTCCTAGCAGTAAAGGTGCCAGCCTTGCATCCATCAAACCATGCATTGCACTGCTAACTGGAGGGCCTCCGTGCCGGTGCACTCTTGTTTCTCCTTACAAAGTTTGTCTTCCTGGGGCCAGGGATTTAGCTCAGCAGTTCAAGTGTTTGTCTGGTAAGCACAAGATTGTGGATTTGGTCACCAGTACAAAAGAAGAAAGAAAGAAAGAAAGAAAGAAAGAAAGAAAGAAAGAAAGAAAGAAAGAAAAAAGATTACAAAGTTTCTCTTCCCTAGTACCCTGCAGCAAACTCCAGCCACAGAGAGCCCTTTCCCAGATCACATCTTGCTCTGAAAGGTCTATATTTGTAATCTCATGGAGAAATTACTGGAATTCTAGTGAGTTAATTCCAGTCTACACTTCCAGTACAACTCAAGGTGGGAATAAAGGCACCAAGACATATCCTATCATTATAGGGAGTCAAGGGGTCCTAAGTCCGGCCAAGATGGACCATGACCCAGGGCCCATCCCAGGTTTTATTAATGCTCCATGAGGGGGTGGTTCGGGGATGAGTGACAGTGACAGTGGCGGGGAATACGTGACCGCCGGGAGCCGGACTAGGTACGAGGCCTAAGGTCACCTCTGAGATACACAGGGGGCCAGAAATGCAGAGAGAGTAATCTGCGTAACACAACTGAGATAGTGCCTACTATTGGGGGCTGGTGCTTCTGCTGTGATGTACAACCCTTCGTGCCCTGGGAAGTCACAGCCTCTTTCCTCAAGGCTGGGTCCCCGCTGACAAGTGGAACATAGCTCTGTTTCCAGCCCGGCTAAGCAGGGACTGGCACCCTGCCTCAGAGCTTACACATCAGCTGTCAGCCAGCCCAATTTGCATTGCTTAAAGCCAGTTGAAGGGACAAAGAAATGGTCCAGCCGGCTCTGCACATATCAGTACATGGAGACAGGGCCAAGTTTATCCAAAATGGAGATAATTGCTCTTCTCTTCAGGGAGAGTCTCTGGCTGGTTCCCCATACCGGCCCACCTTCCTGGTTGACACCAGTTAAAGCCGTGAGTCTTTGGCCTTGTGGCCCTTTGTGCAGTAGAGAGCCATCTGCAGAGCTTTCCTTGTTTGCTTTTGCATCCGTGTGCCATATTGCCGATGGCAGACCAAACCTCCACAGTGGTTCGTGGCGGCGTCCTGTGAATATTCCTGGAAACTCCGCTCAGTCTAGAACCTTCTCTTTTAGCGCTGCCAAGATTTTGTAAGCATCTCTTCCCCTCTATTTAGTCCTGTGTAGGTTAAAAATGGGCTAAGTGGGTTATTTAATCTTCAGCTAATCCTGGATCAATGTTTTTAATGGCTGCCTTTCTGGGAATTATTGCTCAAAGTTTACTTTAGTATTTCATGTACAGAGTAAACAACAAAAATCATCAAAGACAAGAAAACCAAAACCAAAAATGATAATAGCACATCAAAAACAGGTCAGAGGAATCACTCAGAAAGACACTGACAGGGCATAATACTCTTCCTCTTGCATTAAGAAATACACATCACATTTTAACGCTCCTATACTAGTCTACGTGCTTTTACTTCAAAGGGGGGAAAAAACCTAAAAGCAATGAGTCTTAGTTTTTTTCCGAAGCATTAACATGGTAGAGATGAGGAAGAAGCTTAGTCTAGCCCGGATACCAGACCGTTTGCATAGAACAAAAACTTGGATAAGCACTTGCAAAAGAACGCTTGGACCACACGGATGATAGTTTAAATTCCTACAGTTTTAAATTCGTTTCTCTGATTTCACTTTCTGTATTTGTTCCTACACTGAATACCTGTTGACCAGACACTCTGAACTTGAAACTGTGCTATACACTGAATGTGGAGCACCTCACGGAATAAGGGGTAAAAATCCAGTTATTTGTTTTCCTATGGGGGAGGAAGATATTAGACTGACTGTTGAGCTATTTAATTGAAATTATTACATGTGCAAAACACATAAATGAAACCATGGGGCATGTAATCATGGGGATTCCAAACCAAATTTCCTGCAGAAAAATAACATTTGAGCTCAGCTCTGTAAGACAAGTGGAAAGTAATGAAGGGGGCTGGAGAGCAGAGTTTTCTTGGCAAAGTTGTGGTATCTAAGTGGCCAGAGGAGAGAAATTCCTGGTATTCTGTTAGAAATAAGCCTGTGGTAGGAAAAGCTCTCTTTTGAGCCACTCTTCAGAAGTAAAATAAGGACTTTATGTTTAAAAAAACAGCGGATGGAACAGTCAGATAGTGGGAAGTTAAAGCAGGGAAACGTGGAGGAAAAGCTATGGAGTAGAAAACAAATGAGATTATTTCTCTAAAAATTCTTCTTTTCCAACTGTGACACGCCTGGGGCTCCACTTTCTTTCTGACCTGGGTTATATTCTTTAAAGTACAGTTAGCTAAAAATTTCTCATTGCTGAAGGACGGATTGATAAGGGGCTGATTTTCGCCCCTCCTCACCCCACCCCACGGGAGTCTATCACGAGGGTGTATTCACCCCCGCTTGGGGGCCGGAAGGGCCTCCCGGCTCCTGGCCGAGCTGGTGGAGCCGCATGGTTGTGGGGTGGGCACGATGAGAGTCAGGTGCGCCTCTGGGATGTCTGCACCAATGTCTGTATCTGCCAAGCCATCTGGTCTCGCCTATTGCCTGTCATGGAAAATGTGGTAGGTCAATGTCAGCTTCACTGCATTTCATTTCCAGCGGCAGCTTTATTCCATTACTATTTTATTTTGTATAATCTGGTAACCAAAAGACCCTCAAGCAAGGTCTTTGAATGTTATTTAATTTCTTTTGATGTGTACACTTGGAGATCTTACAGGAAAGTGTCCTGATCCTGGTTGGCTTATTTAGCTTAAAAATACTGTTAAAACTTCATAATGCTCTGTTTCCTTAAGAAGAAACAAACTCTAACAAAGCAGGCACCAGGAGATTCAGCTCATGTGGAGATTCTGCCAAGATCTTTCAAAGCATCTTCTTTCCCTCTGTTCCTTTCATGTCACTGCTTAAAAAATAAATCTTTTCCTTTTGTTTTTGGGAAAAAATAAATCTTTATAACGGATTCTTCAGAGCCTTCCTGCTGTTAGCTAGTGCACAAAGCAGTCTCTCGGCGAGGGCCAGCCTGTCACAGCTGCAGGCTTTCGAAGCTTGTGGGTGCGTGTGTGCTAGAAAAACCTTAGCAAGGTCCTCCCAGGTGCAGGAAACTTGGAAAGAATATTTATTTTTTTAATCCTTCTAGGACCACATGAGTCTCTATTTTATTGTTTTGCTTTCTCTTCTGTCAAGACCCTCAGTAATCAGAGCAAATAAGTTCTTTTTGAAAGCAATCTTTTGTCGGCATAAATACATTTCACTCTGAATAATTTAAATGAGGTTCAGTGCATCAGTTTAGGGAGTATGAAGTATTGAAGCAGCTTTTCCTAGAATTCCTGCTTTGGACAAATTTGCAACAACACTCTCTGCTGCTGATTTATCTGCCGTGGAAAACCTGCTTATGAGTTGTGGAACTTTCACATTTTATACAGTAGGAAGTATAAAAGATTCATAAGGATATGCACTTTAAGTTAAATCAGTGATGCCAAACCTGTTAGAGATGAGTACCCAAAATGAAACCCAAAATCCGCTTATTTTTCGCAAAGTGTCAACATTACAATTAAGCCTAAATACTGGGGCTTAGAACACTTAGCATTTAGAAAAAACAATTCATATATTAACACTTTTATCTTGAAAAACAACACGTGTGCCATAAGTTCACCACCAATGGGCTAAATATATCATGATCTCATGTTTCTATCAAAGAATGGAAAAAATAAATGGGTATGGGCGAACACTTCAGCACCATGGAGGGTAAAGAGCCAAGACGAAGATTGAACACATGCTCCTCATCTCACTGGTTTTTGTTCTTGTGATTTGAAAAAGAAATGACATCACATTTTAGAAAAAACGCTTTGACACTGAACCACTTTGAAAGTATCTTATTAGGTGAAAAATATAAGAATACTTCATAATAATGATATCAACTGGTTTGCATGGATAAATCAGTTACTGGATGTCTACTCCCAAAATTTAGAATGACAAAAATGAGAGGCCTTGGCATTGAGCTGATTTTGGAGTGTGAACTAGTAGAAGTGATTTACAGATTCACCACTCAGTTGGGTGCATGTCGGGGCCCCGCCTGCCTCTAATGCAGCCTGGAAGAGCAGGTATGGAAAAGTCCGTGAGTTCGTGTTCAAGTAGAATCACGCATGCAGCAATGGATGCGTTCTGAGCCTTGTCTGCTACACCTGGTGTGCACAGAAGCAGAGAGTTTGAAGTGGGAAGGACAGAGAAGAGCAGAGATTAGGGGATCAGAGAGAGCACCATCTCCTTGAGAAGCTGGGTGTCTGCTTTCCATGGCGGTCACACAGCGGAGAGAACATCCGTGGGAAAAGGAGTTTCTGAGGCCACCCTCACCAGCCTTCACGGTGTTCTTGGGAAGCTGTGAGCTGGGACAAATGAAGCCGAAGCTCTTCCCACTCCTGTGGCTCCTCCAGCTTCTTCCCCGTCAGCAGCCCCAGACCTGCATGCAGACTGGGTTTGTGTAGGTGCGGCCTCAGGAAATCAAAGATTCCCGCAGTGCAGGGAGGGCATTTGAAGTCTCTGCATGATCTTCTGTCCAGCTTTTCCACATGGACTCTGTGATGCGCTAGAGGGAGCGGAAAGAACGCCCTCTTCTTCATCTTGCTGCCTAATCACCGAATCCTGACCTCACTCTTCCTGAGGAGTCCTGCCTCCCTGGGCTGGTTCTCACGTGCTCAGACAGAACAATGACATCTTTAGCTTCAGTCTGCATGTGTGGATAAAGGGCACGAATCAGCCAGCGTCCACTGACGCCCAGTGAGGCTTCCAGGCTGTCCATCTTCGGGGCCTCTTTCCAACCTGGCCTGGTCTCGCCTGCCTATGATGCCCTGTGAGTAGAAGAGAATAAAACACTCTGTTCAGACTTCCTTGTGTGCGAGTCTGGCATGTCAGGGATTTTCTTTAAGGGGGTCCTCATCTGTGACCAGCTCTGCCATTAACGAAAATCAGCCTCAATGTGCTATTGTGCCTTTCCTTTGTCTCCATGCTTTGGGGCGGCCTCTGCCAAGTTTTTTCCCAGGAGCTGAAAGACCCTCTCTCATTTTGCTGTGCCAGCCTCCAGCCCCTCGGAGGCCCTGCGGAGCCTTCTCAGGCACCAGAGCTGCAGTGAGGCCTGGGTGGAACTGATCTGCTCTGCTAACCCAGTGGCCTGAGCCAATCACAGAGCGACAGCACTGTCCCTGCATCCCTCCCCCGGCAGCGGGACAGCCTACTGGAGAGAGGGACTCAGGGGGAGTGCAGTGCGGTCCCTGGCTTCGGGCCAGCTGCTCTTCCAAATAAGAGGCCGTGAGGCTGTGGGGTGCACAGGGGTGCTGTGGAGCTGCAGAGGCAGAGACCTGGGCTCCCTGGTGTCATCCGTTTTCCAAGCTAGAAGGGAGAAAGGCAAGGATGGTGGAGGCTTTCTGTGCTACCTGGAAGCTGACGGACAGTCAGAACTTTGACGAGTACATGAAGGCTCTAGGTACGCAAGTGTAAGACAGGCCGAGCACTTTGTCCCCCGGTTCCCACCTTACAGGTCCCTTTGCGCTGTCAGGTCAGCAAGAGATCACGCTGTCCCAGCGGAAGCCAGACAGATATTCCTGTGGCAGCTGCCTGCTTTGCTGCCCAGCACTGGGCACCTGCTGTCCTGCACAGCTCCTGAGGCTGCTGCGACTTCTGCAGCTTGTCCTCAGCGTTCTCACATGCGTGCTCAGAGGCAGTGGGATCCCAGACCGACAGTTAACCAGTAACCCTGTCTCATGGGGCTTGGCCTCAGAACCCGGCCTCCGGGACCGGGGAGCGAATGTGGCTGCTGAGGGTGCATGTTCCTTTTGCTGTTTCAGGCGTGGGCTTTGCCACAAGGCAGGTGGGGAATGTGACCAAGCCAACAGTGATTATCAGTCAGAAGGCCGGCCAGGTGGTGATCAGGACCCAGTGCACGTTCAAGAACACGGAGATCAGCTTCCATCTGGGGGAGGAGTTTGACGAAATCAGTGTGGACGACCGAAAGTGTAAGGTAAGAAAAGTCAGCTCTGCGGGCTGAGGTTGGGAAGGAAGGGAGGAAAGAGGGACACTCGTGCCTCTTTTTTCTCAAAGTTGGATGGTAGAGAATGTTTTCAATATTTCCTATTTAGGGAGAAGGAGCAAAGACCCTGAGGTACCGCTCTATGGCGCCTATGTTATGGTCTGAAAGGCGACCATGGCTGGAACCCAAATTCAAACCCATTTGTCTCTTGTCACTTCTCGTATTTCACAACCAGCTAGCATTCCAGGAGGTATCAGAGTTCATGGGATAGAAAGATCGCGCCCTGTCCACTCTCCCCAATTCCCTCAGAGTGACTGGTTTGCCTCCTTCTAAGACTTTACTTAAGCCAAAAAAGGTGTCTAATCGGAAAGCACTAGTTCAAAGTCTTCATTTCTACTCTGTGACATGTTTGCATCTAGAAGGACATATTTCAACCAAGGTATGAAGGAGTGGAGCTTACATGATAAACCAGAAGTAACAGAAGATGGAAGAACTAATAGGATATAGTTCATTCAAGCACACAGTTCTTCACAGCTCAAGTCACATCAGAAATCTGACTCGTACCTATCGTAACATCCTGTGTTGGTTTCAGTCTGTTGTGAGCCTGGATGGAGACAAACTTGTTCACATACAGAAATGGGATGGCAAGGAAACAAAATTTGTGAGAGAAATTAAGGATGACAAAATGGTTATGGTAAGTGACAAATGACAGTTCACCTTCTGTTCCACTCTCCTCCCTCTTCTCTCCTCTTTCTTTTTCTTTTCCTTCTCTCCCTCCCTCCTTTATTTTTCTTTCAGAATAATATTATGTGACGAGTAAGGTTCTGTAACAAGACATAAATAGCTGGGTGTGCTGGCCCATACCTATAATCTCAGGACTTGGGAGGATGAGGCAGGAGGATTGCCACAGGGTTGAGGCCAGCCTGCACTACATGATGAGTTCAGGGGCAGCCTGAACTGTACAGTGAGACCCTGTCTCAAAAAACCAAGTAGTAATAATAATAATACAATAAATCAAATGAACCTAGCTAATTGGTTTCCTAGCTGAGAGTCTTTGATCACAGAAAAAAGTCTAGTCTAATTTTTTCAGTTGACTATTGGGTTCTTGTCACATGTGGAAGAAAGGGTGCAAAGTAGAGTGATAGTTTTTCCTTTTGTCTAAAGAATGCTTGCCCAGATTTTTCTGCAATCATCAGCAGAAGAAATGATGTCTTTTTAAAAGACTCAGTCTGGAGTTCAGAGCTGTAGAGAGCTCGGCTTTGCCTGTATGATGAGAGGAAATCCCGGGATGGCAGAGGTGGCCTCAGCCCATGAAAAGCACGCCCCTCAAAACTCAGCCCACCCTGCCCCTGAATCTTGTTAGGTGATTCTATGGCCCTTCCTCCCTTGGCCTTGAGCACAGAGTAAGGAGGCCAGATTCCCAACCCCACCCCAGCCTGCGGGCTCTCAGGCTAAGCATCCCTACCCCACCCCAGCCTCCGGGTTCTCAGGCTAAGGCTCCCTACCCACCCCAGCCTCCGGGCTCTCAGGCTAAGGCTCCCTACCCACCCCAGCCTCCGGGCTCTCAGGCTAAGGCTCCCTACCCACCCCAGCCTCCGGGCTCTCAGGCTAAGGCTCCCTACCCACCCCAGCCTCCGGGCTCTCAGGCTAAGGCTCCCTACCCACCCCAGCCTCCGGGCTCTC
>PVLA01012200.1:0-46545 GCA_004027455.1 Hydrochoerus hydrochaeris | reverse complement strand
TCATTTGTATTTGTTGCTGCATCTTCATTCACATATTTTATTCTTAGGTTATAAATCCTCTTGTCATCTTCTAGCCTTTGTATCGTTGCTTCCTGGTTCCTTGTTATTTTTAAGAGATCCTTCCTTTCACGATCATAATTTGCAAATCTATCTTCAAGTTTTGAAAGTTTGTCTTTAGTTTCTGTTAAAAGGTTTTGCCAGGTTTCAGTGGAGTTTTTAATTTCCTGATATTCTCTTTGGATCTGTTTCATATATTCTAGATTTTGTTTATATTCTTCATCAAAGGCTTCTCTCCTTTCTCTGGGTTCCTCTATTCTTTCATTTGTGCCTACTTGAGGATTAGCCAGGACTTCTTTTATTAATCTTCTTATATCTTGCTTCACCTGAGTTAGAATTTCAGATTTAAATTTGTCGATGAGGTCACAGATGTATTTCTTTATTTCCAATGAGGCTGTCTCTGACATTACAGGTTTGCTGCTCTCAACCTCCTCTGCATTTACCTCTGTTGGACTCACTTTCTCTGGCTCCGCAGTTGGTGACCTTTTGCTCTTTCTCTGTCTTGTCATGTTTCCGGCCCCATTCAGACAGGTGGGTGTTCGAGGTCTCTGGGCCTTTCATTTTGCTTACAGTTTTTCTGCAGCGCACTTGCTAGGGAAGTACTGCCCCCCAGTCCACTGCGAATCTGTGAGTTGCAGGCTGAGAGCTGGCTCCTCCCCCTACGCCAGTCAACCAATTTATGCTTCAACAAGTTTGTGTGTTCCCTGGGGATGCCACTGGCCCAGAAAACCTCATCCCTGGCTATTGGGTTTCAACCAGGGGGGTGGCCCTGCCCGAGCAGATCCCACCAATCTGCTTTGGACTAGAGTCATCAGCAGAAGCTGCCTCTGGTTTTGATTCAAGCTGGCCCTGCCCAACTCCAAAATGTCGCCCAGCCAGACCTCCCAGTTTGGGGATTCCAGTTCCCATCACCCACCAAAGTTCATGCAGCTTGACTGGCTGTTTTCACTCCCTGTCTCAGCGCCTCCTCCAGTGGAGGGTCTGGAGCTCACCAACCCCCGCTCTCTGCAGGTCTGTGATCTCAGCTCGATCCTGAGTCACCTGACTTTAAGATGGGCTGGTACAGCCATCGGGGCTCGCCCAGCTGCAGCCCTCTGTCCATGCTTCTTTTTCTTCTTTCTTTTTTCTTTTTCTTTTTCCTCAGTTTCTTCCTGGGTCGTGAGAATTCTTCTCCTTTTGTCTGGCTTTCTCCATGTTGCGAGATTCCAGTGTCTGAGTTGTTTTTATTTATTTTTTCCTCAGAGAGGCTCTCTTGTGCCACCACTCAGTCAGCCATCTTGCCTCTAACTTCCTCTTGATGCTCTTAACATGGCTCTGGAAATGTCTTTCACTCAAACAACTCAGTTCTCAAGATTTTCTCTAATCCCTGAACCCAGATAGAGGCTCAGCAAGATGTTTAGAAAAGTAGCTAATCTATTTAGATGCACTGTCTTAGCTCTTAGCAAAACTTTTGTTTTTCTAAAACATAGAAAAGTATGACCACTGATATTATCTGGTGCAGTAAAATAAGCCCTCTTTGTTGACAACAAGACGGTGAGGGAGGAGGGACACTTGAACATTTTACATTTAAAGATGAACTACTAAACTTTCAGAAGACCCTTTTTATGTGTAATTTCATGCTTTATAGAGATCATGCTACAAAAATATCATTTTTTTACAATGCATTAAAAACTTTATAGCTGGCCGTGATGGTACAATGTTTGTAATCCCATCACTCAGGAGGCTGAAGCAGGAGGATTGCTGTCTAGTTTGAGGTCAGCCTTCATTATGCAATGAGTTGAAGGCCACCCTGAACTACACAGTAAGAATATGTCCAAAAAAAAAAATAAACAAAAGAAAAACAACAACAAGGAATTTTTTAACGTTTCTCAAAAAGCATCTAAACCACACCTAAAATTATCCCAAAAGATTGCCTTGAGTGGAGATTTTGAGCTGTCTGATAGAAACAAGAACAGTGAAATTCAGGATGAAGTCCAGGAGTACGTGGCTCATAAGTAGCAAATTCTGCTTGAACTAGGGTCTAGGTCCATGGCTGTTTCTGGGCTCTATGTCCTGACAGGCAGAAGTGCAGAATGAAGTGTGCCAAACAAAACTGCACATTGGAACTACTAATGAGATAGATGTCTTTGATGTATGTGAAGAGTGAGGCATTACAATGATAAACAAAATAAATCGCAGGTCCCACCAGAGCCCTAAAAGGAATTCTCTTGCTCATCCATCCAATTCCTGGAGAAACTGCATCTAGGCTACCAGCTCAGAAAGAAAGAATTCCAGGGAAGAAAATGTCTGCTGAAATACCTTGAGCAGCTGATTTTCAGTTTAAGCAACTCAACACCATTTTCTCCAGCAGTAACTGGTGATAGGGTAGTTCTTTGTGTTCCCATGAGATTTCATCAAATGAGGAATGTACATGATAACCCCTCTGCATTCCTTTTTAGTGGGTTCAGAAAAAAATACCTACATTTCTGGGGGTGGATCTTGCTTAGTTCTATCCTGAGACTCTGAACACACAGGAGTCCCTGAGGTTGAAACTTGGATTGGCAAGAGATTCCCAAGAGTACAAAGCTCCGACAAGGCATCTGGCTTCATGTTACTCAAGTGAAGTTTAGAGGAACATCAGAGGGAAAATAGCATACAGGAAGGCAACCAGAGCATCTGAGCTCAAGCTGGCTCTACCACATTCTAGCTGTGTGGCTATGCAGGCTCTGTCCTTTAGCTTCATTCAGTTCTTCACATATAAAATGGACGAAATGGCACCACCTGCTTCTGACCTTTGGTAGAAAGTTAAATAAGACTGCACATTTGAAAAGTATAATTACTGCATCTGCTGGCACATGGGATAAACTCAGCAAATGGAACTCTTTGTGTTGCTGATTTGTGTGATATTTAATTAGTGCAGGCTTATTTTAAAATCCTACTGAAGTGTCCTGTGAGGTACCTGACTCCTAATAAGTGCTCTATAAGTTTCATTATTTAATAATAAATAGTATTTTTATTATAAGTTTCATAATTTAATAATAAATTAGTATTTTAATTAGAATGATACTGTGCCAATATGTGTGTTTGTGTATCAGGAACCATGACTGAGTTGTAGTATCTGTTATACTACAGATACTACAGGAAGGCAGGTAGAAAATCTATCATTATATAGATCACTAAATAGGGACAAAATAATATGGTCTGTGGTGATGTGCAGTTGAGGCTAGAGGTTTTCTATCTTCCTTGAACTTTTGTGTATGTGGTGCCAAGGCAAGCACAATCTATCTTGACTACAAAAGCTAATATTCAATGAGAATGAGATCAAGGGCATCTTGCAAGAAAACACAAGTCACAAAAGAGGAACATTCATTAATTCATCCATTATGCCTTTTAGAGCATCTCTGCTCTGGGATGCTGGCAGGCTCTTCATGTTATCCTAGTGCTCATGCAACACTGTCAGGCAGGATCACCACTATTCTACAGATGAGATTAAGAGGCAGCAACATGAAAACGGAAGTGAAATTCAAATACAAGACTCTTGGATCCCAGAAATGTGTGGAATTTGGGGCAAGTCACATCACTTCTCTGTGCCTTAGTTTTCTGGTCAGTAATATGGGGACTATATCTTCTACAGACTGACTTTGAGGATCAAACAAAGCAGGTTTGCACACTTAAAAACTATGTAGACATGTGAACCTTACTATTTGACTGACCTTGTCCAATAGGGGAAGTCTGAGTAAGGTGTTAATAGGAGAGTCCCTAAGTACACACTGTTCTGGTTTTCTGGCAGCCCTGTCTAGATGGTTGGGATAGTGATTTAAGTGCCAAAAGTCTCTGTGTGTTCCACAGATGGGTCTGTTTCAATTTTCTCTTTGAGAATGAGCCAAAGCCCCAGGAATGAATGATACTGGGAAGCAATGCCTATTTCAGATATGTGATACATTTCCAATGTGATGTTACTAGCTTGCTGGAGTCAGGAAGGTAAGAGGCTGCAGGAAGCCTACTCTGCTTTGAGGCATGGAGATAAACCTAGTTTTGGAGTGAATTATATATACAGGCTGTCTCGGGATCCCAAGGTGACGAACATCCTGTGCTGAGCCAATGCAACCTGAGCACTCATCAAGGCCAAGGGTTCCTCTGCGTAATTAGGACAGAATGTCTCTCATCACTCCTGGGGCTTCCTGGCTGAGCATCTGGGACAGAGGCGCTCATAGGAATCTGGCTGTTAATAGCCACTAACAGGAACAGGACAAAAACAATTTTAGCTATTGATGAGTAAGTTTTTCCTGTTTACTTAAGGGAAAAAATTTTAGAATTTGAGGGGAGAAATGTAGCATGTCCTTGGAAAGTTGTGAATAAATAAAGTATCTAAACCCAAATTTATATTATATCTGTTCTTGGGAGGTTGCTGTTGGAAGGGAAGCTATAAGGAATTGTCCACGAACATATATCACCATCCTCCTGATATATTACTCTTCTTTCTGTCACTGAGACAAAATACCTGAGATAAACATAAAGAGGAGAGGTTTATTTTGGTTCATAGTTTTGGAATTTTCAGTCCATTGCTGGTTGGTCTGATGCTTTTGTGCCTATGATAGCATGGTACATCCTGGCAGAGGCATGTGGCAAGAAAAACCTTTACCTTTTGGCAACTAGAAGGCAATGGGTGGTAGAGGAAAAGATTAGGGTCTTCACATCTCCTCATGGGCACACCTCCAATGACTTCATTTCCTTCCACTAAGTCTGACTTCCTAATGTTCCATCACTTCTCAATAGCACCAAAGGCAGAGACCAGCCCTTTGACACATGAGTTTTGAGGGGTGTTTCAGACCTAAATTATAGCACTTGATTTATTCCTTTCCCAAGTTTGGACTTTCTCTTTTCATTTCCTAGAAACAACACAGGTCCTGTCTCAGTTGATATGTGATCATGAAGGCCCAGGGACCAAAGCTAAGAAGGAATAGTAGGGAGAGGGCATGGTTCCTGGGTACATGTACACAGAAGTGAGGAAACAGATTCATGCATGACAAAACTTGCACTGAACACCTACTCTATTCCTTCACATTCTTAATCTGTTTAACCTGAAAGGAATATCTGTTGTGAGCTGCTTATCTTGGAACAAGGCTGAAACTTTCTTTTCTACCCATGTGTGGAAGCAATCAGTTCTGTTCCCTGTATACACTGTGTGCTTTCTCTTTCTTCCAGGGACAAGACAGGGGCTATGTGCATGATTTGCTGAAATGAAGCCCAGTCTGGTGTCTTGCTTTGACTAACAAAATGAGAGTGAACACAGCACTTCTCGATGGAAGAGTTTAAGCATGCGATTTACTGTGTTCTCCTCTTTTTCCCTTTGCCATCTGTATAGTTCCAGATAAGGATACTTTATTAGCTCAGTCCTACAGTAAGGGTGATATAGCATGGCCCCCAGATTGGTGTTGGTGCTGTTTGTGGTGGTTTTGGTGATGATGTGCATGCATGTTCACACATGAGTGTGCAGAAGTGCACAGTAAGTATTTTTGGTATGGAGGGTTTAGAGTTGTTTTGTTCCACAGCATAACCTAGCTATGGTGTATTTGCTCAAGAAAATCTGTCAGAGATGTGCAACATGTAAAACAAATATTGGTGTTCTGGGTAAAACAGTAGTGAGTGCCACCCTTTTTTAAGGGACTGCATATTCCTTTTTTTTTCCTAAATCTCATTTTTCATTATTCGCTCAAAAAGCCTCTGGCAATGACAACAAGGAAAAAAGAATTCTTTACTGGAAAGATACATGGCACGTGGAATTACTAACTGATATTTAGATTATTATATCTCTAATATAAATGTCTTCTCTTAAGACTATATGCTCTCTGTGAGATGCCAGCATCTGCCTTATTCACTGCTATAACCTCAGGGCCTAGTATAGTGTTAGGCACACTGCAGGCAGGCCATAGGCAATATATGCCATAGATGTGGTCAGTGGTTTAGCAAGATGCTAAAGTGAAACAGATCTGGGCCTTTATTGTTATAGTTATAAACTGATTACATAATAATACTCCACGCTGTTTCTGTGAAGTTACACAGCACAGGACTTTCACTAAGCTGTTTGAATTGTGTCTCCCCAACCCCTCTCAAACCTCATCACCAAGCATCATTATGTTGAAATCTTAACCCAAGTACCTGTGACCTTATTCAGCAATAGGGTCTTTGCACCATAATCAGGTTAAGGCAAGGTTAATAGGATGTGCCCTTGTTCAACAGAATTGCTGTCCTTATAAAAGAAAAGAGAAGACAGAGACATAAAGAAAGAGGGCCTTGTGATGACTGAAGCAGATATTGGAATGATGTTCTATAAGGCAAGAAATGCTAAGAATTGCCATAAAACAATAGAAGATAAAGATAAAAATTCTTCCCTATGGATTTCAGAGAAAATGTCCTGCCAACGTCTTGATTTTAGATTTTAGCCTATAGAGCTGTGATATAGTACATTTCTGTTGCTTCAATCCATGCAATTTGTGGTAATTTGTGATAGCAACCCAAGGAAGTTAATGTGCCAGTTATCCAATTTTTGTGTGGTAGCCATGAGTAGCGGTCATCACAATTCTGTCCCTGTACATTTCAAAGTCTGTTGGAATTTCACAAGGGAAAGTACAGGCGAAGTTTCCTTCATCCAACAAAGGCCTGTAAACTACATCACTATCTCCAATTTCCATCAGGAGCCAAAGGAAAAAAAATTCTCCTGGACTTTAGAATTCAGTTACATGAGAGAGAAAGAAAAACAAAGATAATGTTCACTTAAGAGAATGTTAATTCTTGAGAAAAAGACTCTTTAACTCTTATCTCTGTCTGCAGAAGAGTGACCCTCAGAAATTTCCTAAAATAGAATTAGAAAAGTGGGGGCAGGGGATGTTGAAATAGGCAACATTCATTTAAGCTTCTTGGCACCAAGTGCAACAGAAAAAGAGGACTTAATTAAAACAGGGTCAGTGACATTAGGCAAATCACTGCAGCAGGCTCAGGAGGAGGGAAGCACACTTTCAGCTCCTTAACAAAGGCTCACTGTTGCTGAGCAAAGTGCCATTCCACACATTTTTGGCAGGAAGGGAACCTGTCCTCTGAAAACCTGTGCCATAAGCTATTTTTAAAGCTCAGAAGTCTCCCAAAGTCAATAGCATAGCAGAAGGCAGTAAGGCTAAGGAGTCCAGGAAGTAGATTAAGAAATCCTCCAGGGCTTGGTGGATAACATACGTGGAGAAGCAGAGTCCTGAGTGAGTGAAGTGAGGTCTCTGCCCATCCTTTACAGAATTTAACAGTCACACTCTGTGTACTGGGTAAGTGTCCTCATAATAGTGTGATTAAAATAGGACAGAGGGTATCCATAGGTAACTCAAGGCATTATTAGTGGCTGGTACTCATACCCTTTGGTTTTATTTTCCATCTTGAGGAACATTTGATTAGTAATACACATAGCACCACTATAGCTAATCCTACACAACCCAGCCTGTTTCCCTCTGAGGTGGGATGTTACAGAGAGTGGGTTTGTGCTTTCTCTCCACCTGATGGAGGTTTCCTTTTTTTCTGACCTTCGCAGATAACAGTGGATGTGAAGTGTCTTGTCTTTAGAATGAGACCTAAAGATATGGACAGTGCTGTCTGTCCACATGACGTTACCAGTAGAACCTAGCAATGGGTAGAGTTCCTAGATTTCAAGTGCTTTAGGTTAACAATTGCCAGGATACTTCACAGGCTTCATGATGCTGGTTTGTGCCAGGCATTGCAATGAATGGGCACATAGGACATAAGGATGACTATGACTTTGTTTCTAGTCTAGAATGGTTTTCCAACTTAGGCAGACTGGAAAAAATATGGTACAAGTGGACATAACAGAAACACTGGAGGATTGAGAAGAACCACTAAATAAACAGGACTAGAAAGGCTAAATCAGAGTGAGATAGAGCCAGATCTAGGCCTAGACAGTCCTTAGCTTTCCCCTCTCTATGCCTCCCTCCTGCTGCTGTATAATGGTTTTTTTCCCAAGTAAACTTAAAACATCACTAAGGCAGGGACCATTGCCTTCACTTCCATTAACATACATGGGTCCCCTAATGCAGTTCTATAATTACAATAGCTACTTCAGGAAGAGATTTTAATAGATGATTAATTCCTTTGCTTCCCTTAATGGAGAAGTTAGGACACAGCAGTAGAAGGTTTCTGCATCTATATCTGGCTATGTGGATTTGAGAACTTTACTAGAGCTCTCTAAACTTGTTTCCCCTTCTGGAAAATGAAGGAGTTAGATCAGATACTTTCCAACATTCTACAATCCTATGATTATTACCTAGCAAGGCTCACAGATATTCACAGAACTGTAAGAATCCATACTTGGTTCAAAACGTATATTCATGGCTGAGGATTTAGCTCAGTGACATAAGCGCCTCCCTGGCAAGCATGTAGTCATGAGTTTGATTCCCAGTACAAAAACAAACAAACAAAAAATAACCTATATTTGACTGTTATGCACTGTGGAGCCTTATCTAACTTTGAGTCTTGTTTACTCATCATTAAAATTGAGCCATAATCATTAACTTCATCTCACTTAAACTGGTATGAGCACATATGTGTACACGCACAATGTCAGTCACAAAGTGGCCTCTGAGTTGGAACTTTAGAAATATTTGTTAAAGGAATGCCTGATAGCTCCCCTCCAAAAAACACAGAATTTCATGCCATGGTTCACAGATAGGGTGACTACATATTCTGGTTTCCCTGTGTCTTAATGCAATCATTTGTTTTCCTTTCACTCTCAGAAATTTGCTGATTTGCAGATCTAGTATATTAAGTTCAATACTAAAATACTTATTGAGTGCTAACCATGCAAAGTCAGCCTCCTTCTTTTGGTGGCATTTTTTAAATCCCTTCTTGGTGTAATTATTAATTGAAATCTGAGTAATAACACAAGACATATGCAGAGCCACTTAAGTATTTTATTCTCCATACATTTTTTTATGAGTCTACAATGCACTGTTTGTCAAAATCTTCAGTTAGTTCTGAACACAGACAAAGGATGTTGCCTCAGAAGTGCTGGACAAGCAAACCTCAGGCTTGGTCTTGGCTCTTTGAGGACCTAATCTTTGGCTTCAGGTGAGTAATATCATTATTATTTTAGTTGCAAATGTAAAAAGTAGGAAAAATAGTCAACTGGGGCTGTGTGTGTAGTTCAGTGGTATATCACTTGCCTAACATGCATGGGGCTGACATATAATAAAATAGAAAAAGCCAACATTTATTTAGTTTCCAATGGGAACATTGTATAAATGCTACATAGTGTACTTACTGCCACAAGTCTGGCAGGCAAAGACTGTTTTTCCCACTTGAGAGTAGTGATGCTCAGTGATATTAGATAATACCACTGGGATAAGAGGTATCCAAAGCAGTAACAGAAAGCAGGTGCGATGCCACTACATCCTCCTGTCTCTCTGGTTGAAGTTTCAGAAGGTACCTGTAAAACACTAAGCCCTTTAGAAAACAGGTTTCTATTAACAGAGAGAAACTAGAATATGTTTCTAGTTTTTACTCTTTTTTTCCTCCTGGAATTTGCAAATATATTGCTATAACCTCTTGGGTGATTGTGAAACAGTTTTTGGCAGTAGGAAATTGTTGAGTCAAATTCCAAGAATAGGAGGAATTTCTCCACCTGTTCTTGAATAAGAATTCTGATTATCTATGTACATTGCTGAAGAAGTATAGAATTTATTGAAAAGCATGAGAACATAGAAAAACTGGTAAAGAGTGTCCTGTATCACCATAACTGAAGATTATATAATCAAGATAAAGAAAAAGTCTCCCTAGATGAGAATTTCATTTAATATTAACATTCCTGTCCAAATAGAAAATCACTTTGGAATGTGAAGATTTAAATTCTATACCTCACAGATGCTTTCAATTAGAACAGAGAAGGTTAATATAGTTTCAGATGTTATTTGAAATATTAAATTATGCCACAAAACTTAGAGAGACATGGTACAAGGAGTTTCTTTTTCTACTGAAATATTTACTCCCCTAAAAATAATAATCACAGAAGTTTCAGGCTCTCTTTTCCCTGAAAAGTCACACTTAACACTCTTTACTTTCTTTCATGGTTTTTACATGGCAAAGACCCACACATGCCTCCACTTTATAAAACAAATACTTTCTTGCCACCTAGAAAGCCTCTACTTAATCTGGCAATTGTGGTTTTTGGAACGTGTCTTTGTTCTAGTTCAAACTTATGATATCCAAAGCAAATAATCATCAACCTGAGATTCTGAAATTGCTATCCCCCTGTCTCAGAGGCACAGCCAATGAGTTACTCACTTATACATATGTACAAGATAAAGAGAAAAACATCCTGTTTGCTTGTTTTTCCAAAGCAGATTTGAGAGGTACTCACATACTTTTTTCCTACTGAGTCATAAATCTCTGCAGCTTCAATTTAAGAACTAGGTCAGGAGCTCAGGACCCTGTGAAGGCACTGAAACAATAGGACTCTAAACAGAACCTAACCTGAAATTATAAAAGCTCAAATCCACTTTAAGTCAATATTTACAAGACAATTCTGTGAGCAAGCATCTGAGTTTTCTATCTTGAAGGAATTTGTAAGCAAAAGACCCCTGCCCACTCTAATTTATCATATAAACACTAATATGCTATCATTACATAGTAGTCAAAAAAGCTGAAATTTAATGAGAGAACAGGATGCAGTTTCTAGAGGACAAAAGTTCACTGGGAAAACATATATTTAATTTCAGGGATCCTGATCACTGGAAGCAAATGTAAGAGACAGCTAAGTCCCTGGCACCATCCAAAAAGGTCACTTATCAAACATAATTAACCAGGAAGAGAGCAAGAAGGACATACTTGACCTAATTTGTTGTTTTGACTAAGTTTAGCCTCCAAACTACAAATCTTTCTAAATGGAAATATCTTAAAATACTCTGATCAGGAATTTTAAACCCCTCAACTGTATTTACTTTAAAATGGCTGAAAAAAGATACGTGAATCTCTGGTCATGAATAAATCCCACCTAGATCCACTACAATTTGTGAAATACCAACATTATTATGGAGCAGAAGCCAGACAGACTTAGACCTAAATTTCAGGTTTTTTCAGTAGTAAATGAATGACTTCAGTAAGTGACAACCTTTGAGCCTCAGTTTCCTAATCTGTGAAATAGTAGCAATAAAACATTTCTGATAAAGTTGTATGTGAAAAGTCAAAGAGAATTTAAGGAAAACAGCTAGCATAATACCTGGAACATTTGGATTCAAAGAATCTAATTCTTTGAAAAAAAGATTCAAAGTATACCACTACAGAAAAGCAAGAAACCACAAAGGAAAAATAGCAAGAGAGGAAGAAAGGAATGAAAAAATCTACAAAGCTACTAAAAAAAATTGTAAATGGCAATAGTTAAGTCTTTATATTTCCATAATTAACTCGAATGTAAATGGTTTAAATTCTCTCATCAAATGGCATGGTGTAGCTGAATGGATAAAAAACCAAATCACAGCAATAAGAGACTCATTTTACCTTTAAGAATACAGACTGAACATTAAGTGCAGGAAAATACTATACCATGGGAAACCAAAAGCAAATAGAGGTAGTTACCCTTAAATCAGACAAAACAGACTTTGAGTCAACAATTATAAAAAAGAATAAGGCCATAATGATATCATTACATAATGATAAAGAAGTCGGTACATCACGAGGACATAACAATTGTAAATATATATGCACTCAATATTGAAGCACCTAAATACACAAAGCAAATAGTAAGGGAAGAATATAATAATGGTGGAGGACTTCAATGCTTTATATTTGACAATAGATAAATCATTTTGACAGAAAATTAATAAAGAAAACTGGACTTGAACTACATTTTGGACTTTACACAGATACAGAACATTCTATCCAGTAGTAACAGTCTTACTAAATGCACCTGGGACATCCTGGATAGATCTTACATTATCCACAAACAAGTCTCAATAAATTTTAAAAAGTTGAAATCCTATCAAGTATTTTTTCTGATTACAGTAATATGAAAATGGAAATCATCATTAAGACAAATTTTGGAAAATTCACAAATATGTGGAAATAAAACAATATGCTCCTGAATAATTACTGGTTTAAAGGAAAAATTAGAAGGGAAATTTAGACAGCTGGAAATAAGCACAGCATATCACAACTGATGGGATGCAGCAAAAGCAGTTAGAGGGAATTTTGTAGCAATAAATATCTTCATTGAAGAAAAAAAAAGATCTCCAATAAGCAACCTAATATTATACCTCAATGAACTAGAAAAGATCAAATTAAGTTCAAAGCAGAAGGGAAAAAATACCAAAGATCAGAGCAAAAGTAAATGAAATAGAAACCAGAAAAACAAGAGAAAAAAGTCAACAAAACTAATATTTGTTTTTTCAGAAAATATAAAATCAACAAACACTTAAATAGATTACCTAAGATAAAAGAACTCAATTAAATAAAACCAGAAATAAAATAGAAGAGGTTAGAAATGATACTGCAGAAATACAAAGGATCAAAAATGACTAGTATAAAAATTATATGCCCACAAATTGGATAACCTAGAAGAGACAGTTTTCTAGAAACACACAACCTACCAAAATTGAATCATGAAGAGATAAAAAACTGACCAGATCAACAAAAAATGAGGAATAAGAGTAAATTAATAATAAAGGCTCCCCTCAAGGAAAAGCCCAGTACTAGATGGCTTCACTTTTGAACTCTTTCAAACACTTAGAGAAAAGCTAATACCAATTTTTCTGAAACACTGAAAAATATGATTAACATAGATGCAAAATCCTCAACAAAACACTAAAAACCAAATTTAACAGCACATTAAAAAGATCATTCATCATTATCAAGTGAGGTTTCTCCCTGGAATGCAAGAATGCTTCAATATATAGAAATTAGGTAATGTGATTCACCATATGAGAAAAATGAATGAAAAAACTATATGATAATCACAATAAATGTAGAAAATACATTGGAGAACATCCAATAATCTTTCATGATAAGAATGTCAAAAACCCAGCACTTGGGAGGCTGAGGCAGGCAGATCACTGTGAGTTCGAGGCCAGCCTGAACTGCATGGCAAACTTGGTCTCAAAAAAAAAAAAAAAAAGTAAAAAAATTAGGTCAGAAGCATTGTTCAACACACAAAAAAGCTGTAATTCCAGCCTATTATACCTCAAGGAACTAGAAAAGATCAAATTAAATTCAGTTAGCAGAAGGGAAAAATACCAAAGATCAGAGCAAAAGTAAATGAAATAGAAACCAGAAAACAACAGAAAAAAAGTCAACAAAACTAAGATTTGTTTTGTTGATATATCTCCATCATACTCAATATTGAAAAGTTGAAAATTTTTCCTCTATGGTCAGGAATAAGACAAAGATGACCATTTTTGCTGGTTTGGATCTTAAATGGTTCCCAAGAAACACACACTAAGGGTTGGTCAACTGTATATGGTGTTACTGGGTGACGGTAGAACATTTAGGAGCTGGGGCCTAATGCAAGGAAATTAGGCTATTGGAGTCATGGCCTTGAAGAGGATATTTGGACTCTTGCCCCTTCTTCTCTTTGCTTCTCAACTGTCATGAGACGAACAGGCTTCCTCGCTATGCCCTTCCACCATGATGCGCTGCCTCACCACAGGCCCCAGAACAATGGAGTTAACCAGCCAGAGCTGAAAGCTTTGAAACTGTGAGACAAAATATTGTTTTCCTCCTTTTAAGTTAATTTTCTTAAATATTTTGTCACAGCAATGGAAAGTTGACCAATAAAACTGCATTCAAAATAGTACTGGAAGTCCTAGCCAGAACAATGAGGCAAGAGAAAGAAAAAAAAATCCATCCAAATAGGAAAGAAAATGAAATTATTTTTTGTGGACAATATGATCTTATATAGAGCCTCAAGGACTCCACCAAAAAAGTGTTAGAATGGATCCATGAATTCAATAAACTTACAGGATTCAAAGTAGGTATACACAGTAAATAACATTTCTACCACTAACTATGAACTGTGCAAAAAAAAGAAATCAAGAAAATATCCCATTTCCTGATACAATCATCTAAAAAAAAGTAGTATCTTTCACCAAGGAGGTGAAAGATATATGTACTGAAAACTATAAAATGTCCATTAAAAGACTGAAGATGACGCAAATAAGCACAATGCCTAGCATATTTAGTAAATTTTCAATAAATAGTTATTTTTATTATCATTATTCTACAGTACTACTTATATCCCAGGCTTACGATCAGTAGAAGAAAGGAATAAGTAAGGCTAACGGACAAGTCAACTTGTTCCAAATTACATGGGTGTGAGCTAAGTGGTTGGAGCATTACTGCTTTGTCTCTATCAGAATACCTTAGGTCTATACAGCTAAACCCTCTTAACTTGATAATCAAAGTCATTTAAGTATTTATCTTGTTAATTATTCTAGCCCGCATCTTACTTGCATTTGTTCTACTATTACTTGAATTCAAACTTCCTGCACTTTCTTAGACTAGAGAGAATTTTCTGTGCTCCTATCTCCTAACAATCTAAAGATGGTCACTCTAGTTTCATCTATTCTTCCAATCAGTAAAAAAGTTACCATGACAATTTTGCATCTATGTCCCTCCACTTGGTTGCACATCAGAAGCACTGATTTGTTCACTCAGGATCCATTCTGCACCAGTAGGCAAGGGCAAATCTCTTCAACATCATTCATGATGAGGATTGGACATTATTATTAATCTTGCAGAACCCAGGACTCTGGGCGCACTGGTTGTGATCTCATTTTACTCTAGCACTTATTTCTTCCTAATTTTATAGGCCTTGATTTGGGATGAAGATATTTTGTAAATAATGGATAAAGTTTCTTCTTTAATTATCCTAATAACATAGAAACTCTATAACTGCTTTTATTTCCCCATCATAGTGGGTGTTAAAATCTATGCAAATTTGCTGAACAATCTTTAAAAGAATCAAACCACTTTTTAAATTAATGTTAAAAAAAAGAATTTAAGGCAAGAAATATTCTAAGCAAAGTTAGAGTTACAGGTCTTTGTCTTCAAGTAAGGAGCTACTGGTAATATAAATTCACTCCTCTAGGATTCTATTAGATGTTACTAGGAACATAAGACCCTAAATTTCTCCTGTTTATCTACCAATCATTCTATCCATCCTTTCTTATAATAAGGACCTGTGCTGGCTGTTGAGTATTAAACAGTAAGCAAACAAATTCCTCCTATTGGAATTTTGCAGTGCAATAGTGGAAAGGGTCATGAAAGACAAGCAGAAAGCTCTAAATCCTAGGTTCAATTATCTCTTACTATTTGTACTGCTTTGGGGGAGTCACTGATCTTTTGAATTACCTATTTTCTCATGTGAAAAGGGGTCATCTTGTTTTGCAGGGCAATTATGAAGACTGTATTTGAACTCACCTTCAAACTTTGACATGCTATAAATATAAGTGATAATTGTGAACTAAGTTTGATTGAAAAAGTGGAGGGAATACCTATCTCTGCACCACAGACAGGAATGAAGAGATTTAGAGCAAGCCTCAGAAGACCTGCGTTTTAGTCCTACCATTGCAGAGAGCTGTACACCAGGTGAACAGGTTCTAGCTTCTTCTCTTGACCTTGGTTTGAACTGGTTGATTGATAGTTCTGTGATCTGCTAATATATGCTGCACAAGGAGACAGACCTGCAGAAGTGCAGAACTCAACGTTCTGAGAGTTAATTAATTCCATTTCTTCAGAGATAGGCTCTGACCTATGATTTCCTGAAGAGACTTTTTTCAAAGGCCTCTTAGGAGGCAAATGCCTGAGCTTATACTGGAACCAAATGGAGTTGCCCAGGAACAGGTCATGGGGCATACAGGTAACACGAGTGCCAGCCAGCTAGAGGACTCCACAGGCTACGCAGGGGGCATTTAAAATAGAGGCCATTAATACTCTGACACTGGCTCATGGGAGCAGAATTTCCATGAAGTGCATTGAATTTTCTTGCCACTTGCCTAAAAAGCTCTGTCTGTGCAGGTGTGAAGAACCTGGGTAAGTCCCAGCTTTCTTTCTGGCTCTTTAACCAAGCACCTTGGCTTGATGCTTGCAATTCATATTCCCACTTTATCTCAATCACTGCAATGGACTTTCACCAGGAGTATGCCACACAGGGACTCGTGTAGGTACTGTTGTTAACTTTGCTTAGATTAGTAATATGTTTACTTTGTTATTGTTGTTGGAGGCACAGGAAGATGGGCACATTTATGGGAACACAGATGATTCAGAAATGGTGTTTTAATGATGTAGGGTTAGGGAGAATTTCATTATGGAGAAAGGAAGTTCTTGAAATAGGAAAGACTCAGGTTTGAGTCTCTGGCCTTAAGCAAGTCTCTGAACTTTTCATCTGGGGACGAAAACACATTGTGACCTCTTAGGTTTTTCAGGTTTTTCATCTCTGTTGTGGGATTCAAAGGCAATAGAGGCAATTGACCATGATGGTATTGGCCACTCAATAAAAGCAAGTGATAGTGGCTGTTAGTGTTGTAATCCAACTCACCGTTCCATTCTTGTAGCCAGGGTTTAATTCCCCATAATTTCTAGCGCATCACAGTCTGCACAGCTGTCTGTCTAGCACAAACAGCTCACAGTCTGATGACAGTCTTAACTTTCACTTTCACATACAACCAGACTCCACGTACTCCTTTCCTTTCCTTTCCTTTCTTTTTCAGACCTAGGACACCTCACTTAATACAACACTTCCCCTTGGGCTTTCCTCATCAGTCCTCTGAGAATCATCCTCCTGGAGAAACGCTTCCATTATAGCCACTTCCCACTCAAAATAATATCATAATCCCAGGGCAGGCTAATCCAAACTTCTCACTTTGCCTTATATCCAGTTTTACTTCCCCTGCCCTCGTCAGTAGACAGTGTGAATAAGTGTCCTTATGCATCCTGCAACTCATGGGATGAGATGGAGAAGAGTCCTCTGTCTCGGAGTCATTGCTCAGTTACTAGAGAGAAGAGATTCATGAAATGAAGGACATGATAGGGAACAGACAAGAGTGAACGTTCTGGAGCCTAGGAGTTAACTGTATTTCTCTCTATCACATACCTATTGTTCAGGCTCTTCAGGTTAATTCTCTGTGCCTCAGTTTCTTCTTCATGAAAACTGAACTAATGATATTATATTACAGAAGAGTTATGGGGGCTTAATTGGGGTCAGCACACAGAAGAATACCCGATGCCTTGGAAGCACTGCATCAATAGATATGAGCTACTACTTTATTGCCAAGGTGATCCAAGTATTCCATCAGGAAGGGGAACTGCTTTCAGCAGTAGCTAACAGAAGCTTCTGACTCAACTGGCTCAAAACAGAGCATTTATTTCATATAACAAGAAGTTTCGAGGTCTGTAGTTGTAAGGTTTGTTTATTTGGTGGTTCAACAATATCACCAAAGACACAGTCCCTCACGTTTCCACTTTGTTAACATTGGTATCGTGATTGTTTTCTTGGTGTGCCAAGGATGCTTATTGCTGCTTTAGACATACTAGACAGAAATGGGAATGTCTAGGGAGGTAGAAGTTTCTCTTCTAATGACAAAAAAATCTTCCCACAAGTCCTTCAGCAGATTGCCTCTACTCCCTTTTGGCCAGAATTAAATCATGGGGGCTGGGGACTTAGCTCAGTGGCTTAAGCACCTTCCTGGCAAGTGCAAGGTCATGAGTTCAATCCTCAGTACCAAAACAAAAACAGAATTAAATTATGTGTCTATACTTAAATCAGTCACTGACAAAGGCACAAGGCCAATATGGTAATCTTAGATTAATGTAGACCCACTGCTTGGTGCTGGAAGGGCCAAGACTGTCAAAACACAATGACTATTTGGAGGAAGAAAGATAACTGAAAAACTCAGGGATATTGAGAAGGAAGGAGGCTCAATTAGCAGTATCCTTCACATTTCCAGTTCTGAGAGTCTATGGTTCTCTGCTTGTTCTAAGTACATGCCTTGTCTATGTAGTTCTTTCTACTGGGAATCAATCTGATAAAACTTTGAATGTCATGACTATGCCAGTCTACTTTCCTCACGTGAATCAAAATTCTGTTTTCAAGGTTTATATGGACAACCAACAATTTAGTGGGGAAGCTTTTTACTATAATTAATTACCTTGATATTCTAAAAGTAAACAAGACAATCCATATCACAGTTCCCCCATCAGCTTATGTTGCCTTAGAATCATTCTTAGTAAGGCTATATAGGCTTCTTAAGTATGGGTACCATGAAAAACTTCTTTTTTTTTCTTGGATCTTCCGTGTGTTTATAATAGCCAAACACAAGGAAGATGCTTTACCAATGTTTGTCATTGAGTCTAATCAGAAGACAGGATTTTTTGTTTGTTTGTTTGCTTGTTTGGTGCTAGAGATCAAACCTGGGGCTTTGTGTATGCTTAGCACACTGAGCTACCAGGAGACATCTCCAGAAGACAGTCCTTAAATACTTTCTTTGATAAGTACTTAGTGACAATAAGCTCAGCACCATGGGAGATCCAGGGATCCAGTTCCTCACCCTCTGAAGCTTGCGTTCCAGGAGAAGAAGCTGTCTAGAAGCACAAAGCTGGAGAAGTCCCTTTTCTATCACCTGCACCACTCTTTATCTTTCTGGCCTTTCCACTTGATCCCCTTTAGGAAAAGTTGTACAATGCTGCCTACACCTCACTGGGGTAACCTCCATGAGGCTTGTTTCTGTGTCCAGTATCCAAGACAGATCCTTCTTGATCTATGTCTTTCCATCTCTCTCCATTTCAAACAATATTTTCCTTCCTATATTATAATCCCATTGGTTTAGGAAATTCCAGTTTAAGCGTTGCTAAGAAACCAGTTCAGAAATGAAATTTTTACTGTCACCCTACTGGGACACATGGGGAATTTGAAGGGATTCTGGAAGGTATAATGGACTAATGCTGGAACACAGATATAATAGGTGACTCTGAGTACTGTCCAGCTGGAGGCAGATGTTCTGTGGCAAGACAACTGTTTTCTTTAATACGTTCTTTCTAGGAAGAGTGGTGTACACTTGTTATCCTAGCACTTCAGAGGCTGAGGCAGGATGATCACTGTGAGTTTGAGGCCGCCTAGGCTACGTGGTAAGTTCAAGGTCAGTGTGAATTACAGAGTGAACCAGAAAAAGGGTTCTATATCTATAATCCTTTATTCCTCTTTTAGCCCAGAGTAAAAACCTTTGCACTACAGTTTCCTAACCTTTGGTGTATTTTATATGTTAACAGATCAAAGTGATTTGAGGAAAGATTTGTCCAACTGTTGTTTGTTTCTAGGTATTTCCTTCTCAGAATAAAGAAATTCTACTCACACCTATTATTTTGACCAACATGACTGCAATTGCTGGGGATGAAGAAGAAAAAAAGAGACGGATTAAAAAATAAACAAAAAATTAGTTTGCTTAAATTGCTAGAGAAATCCGCCTTCAGCTAAAAAAAGTAAAACCCAAGGCTTCTATTCTGTTTAACAAGGTTCATCTGCTCCAGTTTGAGTAGGGAAAATGTAATCTTTACATTTATGTGGAGTTGCTCAACCCATCTCTACCTTTACCTCCAACCTCCTGCATCCAACCATGGATAGCTGTGGAGTGTCTTTTGTCCTCCACAAAAGCCCCAGAAAGGTCACATGCAATTCAGGACAAATTCACTTTGTAAAATGTAAATCTCAGAACTTCCTCTAATATGGAATAAACCAATTCCATAGGTGATTGAAATCTATCTAATTCAGATACAAAAATGAACACTCTTTTTCTCCCCTACCACTATTTCCCAAAGTGTTTTAGCAATGTGGAGTTCAGGAATAAATTTACTTACTCCATGTGATGGTCACAACAAATAATACCTGAAAAACCTTCTGCATTGAAGGGCCCTTATGCAGCCTCCTCAGATCTATTCTAGCATCATTTTCTAAGCCATAGCACCAAACAATCAAGATAGATTCTGGATTGCCCACCTGTTCTACCTGGGAAAGTGACCATTTGTGAATCAACAAAAATGAAACTTCTACAGTTAAGGATGCTTGTCAAAAACTTAAAATTAAGTGTTTTCACTAACTTTTACATTTTTTTCTCTTAAATGCCAGAAACATTAGGGACATATTTACAGCCACAGTACTCTAATCTGATTCAAAATATAGAGACTGTTAGGGTTAGAGTCTTTGAGATTACCTAGCAAAATCCTCTTGTTAATAAACAAGGAAATTGAGGCATAGAAAGGGGGTAGGATTTACGGGAAGGTTACACTCCTGGTTGGTGACAAGAACTGGAACTAGAACCCATATTTCATGACTCTAGGCTCTCTCTGCTAAGATGAAGTGGAGTCTGAAAGATCTACTCCTGCTTTTTCAGATGGTTTCTATTCCTTTTTCAGTGAGTCACTTTTCCCTATCCTTTCATCCAGTGGTTCTCAGAATGTGGTTCTTGTACCAGTTGCATCACATCACCTGGACTTTGTTAGGTATGTAAATTCTGCAGTCATTTTCCTGACTTGCTGAATCTGTTTTAACAAGTCTTTCAGGTGATTTTAATACATACCAAACACTGAGACACTCTTCTTTAATCCATTAGTCCTATCCAATCTACTAATAAGGGAATCAGGAACTAATCAGATCTATCTGATTTCATGGCTATTTTTAGTTTGGCTCTTCTAGTTACCAAAGGAGGTGGTTCTCTTAAGCTACCCTTTGGAGAAAGATGGTGCATTGTAAATTTGTGAACAGGAACTAGTGTGGAAAGCTGTCATGAACTGAGGCAGCTCCTGGGATCAGTCACTCTCTCTCTGTTTTCCCTTTCTTCTCTTCCATCTGCCCCTATCTTTCTCAGAAGACCACTCCTCTACTTCCTGCTCTTCTTTTTTTTTCTTTTTTCTGTCATTTACCTTTGGTATATCATGACCTGACTCTAAAATCCAAATCATAGGATCCTTTCTGCCTTCATTTCTCTTCTCAGCTGAATAATTATTTTGATATGACTTCTTCCATGTCTTAGTTCACATTCCTGACAAGGACCCTAACTGTGAGCAAGGTCATACCAATCACATGCTTGACAAAATGACTGGTCACCCTTGAGGATGATGTCTCTTCCCACCTAAGCAAGATTGACGTAGATAAGTGGACATTTCAGAGAAAGTAATTCCACAAGATGATACCAGCACAGCTTGGGAGAGGAGTGACTCCTGTGTAGTGACAGGAGTTTAGGAGGAAATACTAGGAAAAGAGAGGGGAGCAAATATGAAACCCCTCCTGCTCTGGCAACATGGTCAATGAGACATAACAACTCAGGTAGTGAGGAAAATTCTACTATATTATTGTGATCCTAATCTTCAAATATATTTCCAGTCTGAGGTGGCCTGGAAAATATGAAACCCAAGTTATCATGGAAGGCCTGGGATGGAAGAAACTTCATAAAACACCCAACTCAGTGGCTCTTAGCTCTAGCTGTCCACTAGAATCCCCTGGGAAGTTTTTGAAATCCCCAGGCTCCGCCTCAGGGATTTTGATTAAATTTTCCCCCAGATACTTGTAATACACAGCAAGGATTGAGAATCACTGCTCCAACACAACACTCTTAATGTCACAGGTGAGGAAACAGGCTCAACCACATAATGTGCTCACTTTAAGATCTCATTTCAAACTCATTATAGACTTTGGGTTATTCAATCACAAACTGTCAGATCTTGAAGAGAACACAGGAGCCATGCAGCCTAAGCTACCATTTTTACTCATGACTAATGAGCAGTGACTTGCCTTGGGATTCACAGTCAGAAAGCGGGCAATAAAGGTAGAATCCAGACCTCCTGCCTCCTAGTCATCCTATACCGTAACATCCAACGCTAAGGACTGAGACAGCCAGAAGAGCAGCTACCCAGACCCAGCTGCAGATCTTGTGCTTGTTCTCCTTAAGGGAGTACTGTATTTCCAGCAGCCCAATTGAAACAGTTTTGCAGAAGAGTGTGAGTAGAACTGGATGTGCAGTAGTCTTGGTAAAAGGAACCAGTCCTTTGGTGTCCTGAGGATGGAGGTGAGGCAGAAGTGGTGATCCTGTCTCACTTTCTGTTTGCTTTCCAGTTGTGCTCAGAGTGGTGTGTGTGTGTGTGTGTGTGTGTGTGTGTATGTTACATATTTGTATGTGTGTGTATGATTGACATCTGGGTTGGAACCCAGATTGTGTGTTCTCAAAGTCTGTGTGCTCTAGGTGTCAGGATTCTTCCCACTGTGGAATAAGGTTGTCTTTGTTTTCCAGAGTGACTTTGGTCAAGATGTTGTCATCCATTGTTTCTGTGTATGACTAAAAATGGGCTCTGGTGGGCATTTAGGAAGAAGAGGAATGTGATTCATGTGCTGGGGGTCCCTTTATATGTGGGTATATTTGTGGGTAGAGGTAGAGGTGTGGCTCAAGATAAAAAAATATTCTAATGCTAGAAATGAGGCTCACCAGACATACTGAGCAAGAGGCAGGAAAACGGAGATGAATATGAGACTTACCCACACTCTTTTCTGGGGGATGGGGTGAGGCAGAAGAGATGAAAGAGTAATACACTTTTAAGCTTAGGAAGAACTTTATTATTGGTAAAACATGTTCACATGTGTTTAGTCCATCTGAACTTCACAGTAACCCCAGGAAGTAGACAGTTTCTAGAGAGCAGGAGTGGCTAGGCTCCAAGGCCATGTGATCATGAGTAGGAGGGCTGACCCATTTCTTTTGGAATGTAGCCCAATTTCTCTGTTCACTACAGCATACTGCCCTCCCAGGGATGTGTGTGTGTGTGTGTGTGTGTGTGTGTGTGTAGCCCTCCATGCAGATCCTTTGTGCAAGTGGATTCATGTGAAGGGAAGGATCAAGTGCTTGTTCCCCTCTGAGACATTATGTTTACCAACATCTCAGAAACTGGGATGCATGTTTAAAACAAAACAAAGTAAAACAAAATAAAACAAAACAAAATAAAGCATGGGAAATGTGCTATGGGTCAGTTATAATGTCCTAGACAAATAAGCCTAGTTTTCTTCTCAGTAAAATAACAAGCATCTTGTTGGGTTGTTGTAGAGCTTAGATGTAATGTGTGCTAAGTACCTAGCCTGCTGCCCATCATGAACATTACATGCAGTCCACAAATGGCAACTGTTAATATCCTGTATATTGTGATTAGGCTGTGAGAAGAAACCCACCTATTTACAGATAAGAAAGATAGCATCTTGGTTCAGGGCCAAGGGCCACTGGATTTGTCTAAATATAAATAAGGTTTTAGCCATTTTCTACAGAGCTTTGCCCCAAACTACTCTCTCTCCTTGCCCAGCCCTTCTAACTCATCACAACCTGCTCTCAAATTCCTCAAATTCCTCCTGCTTGCTAATGGATTTGTTAGTTAATCATAAGTACTGATAATTTAATGTTGGAATTAACAGAATATGGAGGTATTTCAGAGGATCAAGAGACCTCAGCTCTGCAGTTCATATTCATTGGTAGGGAGACTGAATCAGATGACAGAGCCTGGGGGTGATGGGTCAGGCAGCTCATGGCATCACAGATAACTAAGTTAGGGAGGCTGACAGGTGTTTAGAAAGGGACTGGGCCCAAGACAGAGTCAGAACAGAGAAGAAGCAGGCTAGGCCTGTGCTAGGACAAAATAGCTAGAAACTGAGTCCTAAGACACAGACACAATGATTTGGCCCACAGCCTTATCAGAGATAATCAGCAACTGAAAGCTGTACTGTAACGAGCATCATCTGATCCAGTAAACCTGAGTAATGTAACAAACATGTATATACAGCATAATAAACAGTTAAATGACCGGAGCACTCAGACTCTCACCCCTGCCCTTCCAGAAATGCCTTTGCTCTTTTCTACACTATGTATCCTTTCCATGTACATTTATTTTCCCTATTATATCAATATTAGCTAAGTGACTATACTTGTAATCCCACAAGCTGGGTACAGTTTGAGTCGAGGTAACTTGTGATGTGATTTTACTATGTAAAACCTCCCCTGACCAGTAATAGCAAAACATTTAGAGCTTTCAATGATTCAATCAGCCCACTCTGGTGGGTTTACTGTAAGTTTGCCAACACTGCCCCAGACAAAGAACCTCAGTGGCAACACACTTTTGGGACCTCTTCTGCTTTTCAGGAGCGTTTCCTTACTCAAACTTTTCACTTCCTTTGTTCTCAAGTGCATTCTTCAGAGTGGTGAGATAAGAATTCGGATTGATAGAAACTCTAAACCCCATTACAATACCTGCTGAGCACCTACTAGGGTCAGGTACTGCATATATGAAACCTTACAGAATCCTCACAAGCAGCTGTGGGTATAGGCATTATTCCCATTTTACACGAGGAGGCTGAGGGGGTGTAAAGTTAACTGTCAATATTAGTTGAAGAGATAGGCCAAGCTTTCCTGGCCTTAGAGTCTGCTCCTGCCCATAACCACCTAGCTATCTGCAAAGACTACTCTTTGACCAAATCTTTACTTGGCTCCTGAGTCTTTTCTGATTAGGTCAGACTTTGGGCTTTTCTCTCTGTTCCTATAGAATCAACCCACTATGAGCAATATCTTGCTAAGTCATTTCAGCAAAAATCCTCCACCTGGATATATGACCACCTTGAAATCTTGTCACTTGGGCTTGATTTCAGCAATAATCCTATCAAAGAAGCTTTGCCCAAAGTCCCTTATATTTGATGTTTCTTACTAATTTTCCATCCATCACCCCCAACCTGCCCCTTGGTTATAAACTTCTTGACCCTGTTGGAGTTTGAGTTCTATCTTCTGTCTCACTGCAAGTGGTCCTGTATCTATGGCTGTGCTCCTCCTGCTCCAGGATAAAGTCTGCCACACTGTCTCCAACAAGTACCATGGATACATTTTTCTTTAATACCTCCAACACTCCTACAGGTTGGACTGGAATTGTTAGGTCCGTAGGTGTGGACCCATCATTTGGAGTCTAAAAGGATAGGGGAGGTGAAGACAGGGCTGGTTTTGACCAGTATTCACAGATACTGGACATCATGTTGGTTTCCTCTCTGCATCTCTCTTCTGTGTTGAACTCTGTCCTGGCCTCCACCCAACCTTAACTCTGGCTTTTACTTCTCCAAGTCACACACCAGTGACCTCCTGTGGCATCTCTGCAAGCCAACCCATGCAGGTACAGAGAGACGATCCCAGAGGACAGGCAGAAAAAGAGTTGGGGGTAGAGTCCAACAGAGTCCGGAACTTTACACTGTGTGTAGCTGCCCAGGACCCTCAAGTGCTCCTGAGATACTTTGACATCTCCTTCCAAACGTGAGACCATATAGAGCCCAGGCATGTTAGGCTCAATTTTAGTATCAGCTGGACTTCATTAGCTTTGGTAGAGGGCCAGGTCCTTTCACAGAGAGTTTCATTGTTCTCAGGAACCTGGCAGGAATGTTTATCATTTCAGAGACTGAGAAGGCCTGGCTTGCTTCCTTTTGGTTTTGGGGCTGTCCTTTCTTTAGATGCTAATCCATAAAGCCATTGCAAGCCAGGCCTCAGAAGAAGCTCAGGGCAAGGGTGGAGTCTAAACACTTGTTTCCCTCAGGAGCAAGGTAGGTGTGAAATCAACACCTGGAAAGCAGCCAGATAGTAACATAGAGCAACAGCTCAGAATGTCACATGTCAAATAACTTAATTGAGTAGTCATTTGAAGAAGGCTTTAGGCAAAACATATGCTAGAAGGCTACACTGAGAATGTGAAGGACTAATCCAAGGAGACAGTTCAGATTGCCTGAGCCTACCTCAGCCTCATCTAGCTGCAGGGCCTAGGACTAGTAGATCAATACTTTCCTGATTCTGGTAATTGTATTCAGCAATGCCCACCTCAGATATCTGGGCAGTCAAACATTCCTGGAACTGCAATGATGCCCCCTAACCCCACCCCAAATACCCATCAAATGCACACAGAACTGAACTATAAGGAGCAGCGTAGTATAGCAGTTACCTGTCTGCATCCTGGTTCAGATTACATGGCTTGAGTCCTGGCTGTGATGGTTATAAACTGTGTGACTTTGAGCAACTTACTTCCCCGTGTCTCAGTTTTTCCACCGACACCTACTTTCTGGTAGGGAATTGTGATAATTAAATAAGGTATATTAAGATTTTAGGATAATACTTGGCCTTTACAGTTATTAGGATTTTCTACTGGCTTCAACTCATCTGTAGGTTCCTAGCTGGAGGAGCGATCTGCCTGTTTCCTACACTGTGTGCCCAGTTTCTGTACTACCCTTGTTACCTCCATCCGCAGATGACTTGATTCTCTGAGTGCAAGTGGTTGGGAGGATTTTTTTCTACCTAAATGGATTCCCCACACATGTGCCACACTCCTGTCCATTGCTGACCTCTTGGAGAACTATGAGTGGGGCCTAGACGGGAATCTAAAACAGCATCACATTAATCCAATCCCCTGGTGGTGTGAAGGTAATGTTCCCAAGAATGTTCCCTTTGTTGAGTGGAACCTCTTGTCCATTCTACCCAGCTCCTCTGCTCTCCTGTTTCACCATCATGGGGTCCCAGAGGCCCGGTGTCCTAGCCAGGAGAAGGCAAGTATGCTATGCTCACTGTAGACAAATGCTCTTTGTCTCAGTTTTTCACATTCACCTTTCATGGCCCAGCTCACATGAACTAAAGCTGTCAGACATACATCATAGCTGTTCTCCATACAATGCATTATTTAGAAACATTCATTTGTAAATTATATATAAATATGAATTACACATCTCCACATAGTATATATTCTAATACAGGCTAATAACTATCTGTTGGTAATGTTTTGTACATAAAACAAACTCAGCTTTTTTATCATTTGTGCTAAAACAATGTATTTATATAATTATTAGGCACTTTGCACCTAGAATCCCTTGAAAATCCTCCCATTTTTCTTTTTTTAAGAAATATGTATTCTGAACACATCATAAAAAAAAAAACCCAAGTGATTTACTTAGAAAACTGACCCCAAATTCTTTAGCCTCTGGAAGAAAGTGCATGCCAAATATTTGCTCAGTGAAATGACATTTTAGGTGGAATCTGACTCAGGTCCAGATGAAGGTATACTCATTCTTTGAGGCCGCCAAAGAAGTCAGGCTCTGGTATCCAACACTCTATTATTCACTGGTCTCAACTGCCAGGAGAGCTGTCTGCGTTTTGGAAATGACCGGAGAAGGGGCATGTGTGTGTAAGGAGGGGAACAGGTAGAGAATGTGAGAACAATCTGAACTATTTTTTGGGCCAATTCCGAGTTACATGCTGGGAATTTATTATTTGGAAGTAGAAAAGACTGATACTCTCTCACTGGATACCCTCTGTTCATTTCTCTGCTTATGGGATTTTTTTCCTGAGCAAGTGCTTAAACTCAAATGACCCACCAGGGGTTAGCTGCTTAGCATCCTAATAAGCAAGGCCAGTGGAAAGGAGGCATCATGCTTTGAAGAGGCTCCAGCCTGAACCCTTGGGCCAGATGCACTCACCGTGGCCTTCGGAAGGTCAGGCCATAGTGCTGGCAGGCCAGCCCCACCGTGGGTGTGTACACGATGGGCATGAACTTCTCCACGTCCGATGTCAGCACGCGGTAGAAGAGCTTCTCATTCCGGTCTTGAAGCGTCATGAGAATTATGTACCTTGGAGAGAGACAGAAGCAGCAAGCTGATCTTAAGGACATGGTGCCACTGTATAGAAAGGCAGATGGCAACTGCAGTAGCACATCAAGGAGCAAATCAAGTTATCAAGGAGATGTTGATCTAAGCAGGGCCTGTAACTGTGAAATGTCCACAGTATGACCTGCTTTATAGTGCTTATTAGTACACAGAGTGTAAGCACTGTTCAGAATAGTTTACATGAACTCATTTAAGGTTTCCAAGGATGTGTCAGGTAGGTACTATAATTCATGCTATTTTAGAGACAAGGAGAGAAAAGTATGGATAGGAAGATGAACTTACCCAGGGTTTCATGGCAGTGCCTAAGCCATCTGACTTCTGTGCTCTCAACCATTTTGTAAGATTATTGTATTACTAGATGGGCATTAATGAATGACAATAGAATAATAATGCTTTGGGAGTGAATCAGGGACCAGGAAAATACTACACAAATAAGTGCTGTATGAACTGGCTTTTTCTAACATGCAGGGTAGTTTTCAATACAGGCAGAGTGTGCAAGTGGCTGAGTAGCAAAGAGGCACAGGGAATGCTCCAAAAATAACTTTTCCGGAAGACTGAAATCACATAGCAGATAAAAGACATATCTGTTCACCTCTTAAATATGCAAAAAAAAAAAAAAAACCTTCAGAAGGAAAAACAGGTTGAAATACACAGCGAGATGTGACTGCTGAATCATCACCTTTTTGGACATCACTTTGGGAGAGAGTATGGGGGCACTTGAGGCCCTGGCATGGGGTGGACTGACAGAGATGCTCTCATGGGGGAAAGAGCTGTAATGTGGTGGACTGATTCTGGGCACTGTGTCAGTGTCCTGGGTCTTATTCCCAGCTCTGCCAGTTATCATTCTTTGGGAAATCTTGTGATTTATTGGGACCTCAGTCTCACCTCCACTAAATCCACTGATCCAGAGCTAGAATCTGCATCTTGAACAATGTTTTTAGGAAACAAGGATTCACATTCAGAAAAAGTCAGGATTTTAATTCATTGCCCGTATACAGGATTTCTAATTCTATATTCTTCCCCTGCACCTTGCCTGCCTCAATCACTTCTTTTCCTAATTCTAGTGCCTGCCAGAAAACCAATTATTAAACATTTATGAGCACACCACTGCTCTGACCCAAAGGAAGCTTGGAAGCCTTCTGGCATTTCTCCAAGCATCTGCTAAAGGAGAACTACTTGGAATGAGTGGGTCACAGTAGCAGACAAGGCATCAGGAGGAAGCCCACTACCGCTCCTAGAAGCAGACACATCTCTTCCTCCCTGAGCTTGGAGTTTCTCCCCAGGCACATGAATGTGGTTCATCTAGCAGGAAAATATCTTAAAGGAAATGATTTGGGACTTAAATTTTAGGGTTTACTATCTTTAAGAAAGATTACGTTTCGAACTTTAATCATTTTTATAAAATTAACAGAAGAGGGAGATTCAGATTGTTCAAAGTCAGAGTATGTCTTACATTGTTAGTTGAATTTTTAGTGTAATTTCTAGTTTTCTTTTCAAGGCAACATGGCTGGATCCAATCAGATTGGGATAAACAAAAGGCAGAGAATATTTGACCTGGGCTATAGGATAGTGTTGGAGCTAATGTAAGCAACAGCACTAGAGTTTAGCTTTTTGGGAGTAGGGATTATGAGGTGGGCATGGGCTTACTTGTTCACTTATAGTTCAGCAGCGGTGATTGGTGTGGGAGATTCATGGGTTTATTGGTACAGGATGACCTTGATTATAGCTGAGCTATGTGCACAGAGGCAGTCACAACCCCACATGTGAAGTCTTGGCCATTTGGCCCTCAGCTTATAGAGGGAAGATAATCTTCCTACATTTCTTTTAGAATCTACAGAAAAACAACATGTTATATTTAACAAACTCTTACACAGTCTTTATTGAATGTCAGGCACTATTCTAAGCACATCATAAAGACTAAAGTCTTTAATCCTTGTAACAAGTCCTGTGAATTAGCTATTTTTTACTTTTTTGAAAAGATGGAGGATGATCCAGAAAGGCAAAGTAACTTTTGTTAAGTGGCAGAATGAAGGACTGAACTCAGTTTAGAACTAGCTGAAAAGTCAACTTCTCTGCACAGACCCTGGAGTTAGCTGTCTTTGGTCAGATCTTGGCTGTGGCGATTTATAGCTGTGTGATCTGAAAGGTAACTGACTACCTTCTTCAGTGAGGCTAATAATGCTGACCCGGGAATTCCTTCATGGGATCTGTGTGTACACATCTCCACTGAGGAAAACTCAGAGAGGAGGCAGAGTTTTTAACTGCTGCCCATAACCTCTAACACATGATATCTAAGTTTTTTCCACCCCCCTCCCTGACACATTTGTCTTATTCCAGGAACCCGATCATGTACTATTTCTTTAACACCCCTGTCTCTATCTTTCCTCAGACATTGTCCTCTGTGAACTACTGCTGTCTGCTACATGTTACCCATCCCCCACCCATACTAGAAATTGAACTCAGGGCCTTTACACTGAGCTACATCCCTATCTCTTTTTATTTTTTATTTTGAGATAGGATTTCACTAAATCACTAAATTGCTTGAACTTGCAACCCTCCTCAAGTGTAAAGGCTACTGTGACCCACTCATTCCAAGTAGTTCTCCTTTAGCAGGTGCTTGGAGAAATGCCAATTCAGAGTGCTGGGTTTAAAAGCATAATTCACTATGTGGACCATGAGAGACAGTTGCTTTGCCCACAGACTGGGTAAAGAGAACGAAGTTCAGGCACTGACTTGTCCAGGTCACTCTGCTGCCGCTCGTAGTATCTCATGATTCTGAGGAGCTGGACATCCTGGCTCAGGAAGCAGGGCGGGATCAGGCCGTGGATTCCAAGCTGCAACCTTTCTTCAAGTGTAAATGCCATCCCCTGGGGAGAGTGAGAAAGAACGCAGAAGTGGATGTGCAGGAAGCCAAAGACGAGGGGGTCTCATCCATAGACAGGAAAAAGTCAATGTGACTCGGTAGAAAGGGCTCTGGCCTCAAATCCCTCCTGTGCTATTTAAGTAGGGTGCGATCTCACATGAGGTACTTTGAGGCTCCACACTTAAAAAATGTGGAAAATGTCTAAATTATCAAGTTTTTGTTTTACTTTTCAGAATTCCAGATTTACAGGAAAACAGAGAAGATAGAGTTCCCATGCACCCTTTCATCCAGTTTCCCAATTTATCATCTTCTTCCATTAGAATGGTATATTTGAGTCAATGAACAAATACACATCTGTTACAACTAAAGGCCATACTTTATTCCGACTTCCTTAGCTTTTACTCACGTTCTTTGTTCCAGGATCCTGTGTTATGTTTGGTTGTCACGCGTTCCCTTAGGATTCCCTCTGTTGCGAGTATCTCACACTTCCCTTGTTTGGATGCCCTTGATAGTTTGGAGGTGCCCTAGACAGGTATTTTTTATAATAGTCTTCTTTGTGGGAACTCATCTGGTGTTTGTCTCATGATTAGATTGCTTATGTAGGTTTTTTAAGAGGGGAAGCCACAGAGGTAAAGTGCCATTTTTGTGACATCAAATCAAGGGCTCATACAATAAATATGACTTTTTACAGTGGATATGTATCTTTACCACCTGGATGAGGTCGTGCTTGTCAGTTTCTCCACTGTGAAGTTACTCTTATTTTAGAATTATTCTGCTAAGGAAATTTGTCTCTGTCATCATTTAGTTATATCAAAATGGACTCCCTGAATTTTTAATTTATATTTTGATTTACAACATGATAATACTTTATCTTGTTTTACTAGCTTGTATTCTCACCAACAATGTAGACGCTCCCTACCTCCTGCCCACCCCCCCCAAGTTTTGCCAGACTGTGACATTATTGATTTCTTGTTGATATCCTTTCTTTCTGGAGTAAGATAGAATCTCAATGTTTTAGTTTACATTTCTCTAATGACCAGAGATGCATTTGTTGGCCATTGATACTTCTGAGAATTGTCTACTCATTTCAATTGCCCATTTTAATTGTAAATTTTATTGTGGGAGGTCTATTTCTTTTTGAATTTTTTATATATTGTAGATAGTCCTCTGCCTGAGGAGTATCTGGTGAAACTTTTTTCTCATTCTGTATTTTGCCTCTTCAATCTGTTGGTGTTTCATTTGCTGTGTAGATGATTTTTTATTTGATGTAATCTTGTTTATCGATTCTTGATGTTATTTCTTGTGCAAATGGGCTTCTACTCAGGAAGTCCTTGCTTATGTCTTCAACAGTTTTACTTATTTATTTTCTAGCAGATTGTTTCTGTTTTAATATTTAGATGTTTGACTCATTTTGATTTTATTTTAGTACACAATGAGAGGTTTGGGTCTAGATTCAATGTTCTGCATGTGTATAGTCAATTTTCCTAGCACTATTTGTTAAAGAGATTATCTTTTTGTTAGTGTATGTTTTTGGCCCTTTGTCAAAGATCAGAAGGCTAAATGTGCTTGGAATTGTTTCCACCTGTGTTATTCTGTTCCACTGACCCATATGTCTGTTTTTGTGCCAGTGCTATGATTTATTTTTAATCACTGTAGCTTTGTAATATAACTTTAAATCTGCATTCATATTGTCTCTCCCTTTGCTCTTGTTATTTAGGATCGCTTCGCTATTTTGGTCTCTTCTGGTTCCAAATGAAGTTTAAGATTGTTTTCTGTTGTTCTGTGAGGAATGTTCTTGGTATTTTTATTGGAGTTGCATTAAATCTATGTATCAGTTTTGGAAATGTGGTCATTGTCTTAGTTATTTTTCTTTTGTTGCTGAGACAAAATATCTGACACTCAAAGTTAAAGGGAGGAAAGGTTTATAGGTTTATTTAGCACACAGTATGTAGAGGTTTTGGTCCATAATTGGCTGGTTCCAAGGAAAGGTGGCTTCCAACAGAGTGTAATTCATGACAGGCAGAAGAGAGCAAAAGCAATAAGGGAGGAGGTCAAGCCTCTTGTACTTTGTATTGTATCCAATCTACTGGGATTGGGGCAATGCCAATTCTATCAGTGGAGTGATCCAGCAATCACCCACCCTTAATCCAAGTGCCCTAAATCCTAGCATTGTGCCACCAATCAATCACATACTCTAGAGTCAGCCACCTCTGAAAAAGGACCACCTAAAACTGCATGAGGCTTTGAGGTGACATCTGACTCAAACCATAACAATCATTTGACAATATTGGTTCTACCTATCCAGGAAGAGGGGATATCTCATTTTCAGATATCCTCTTTGGTCTCCTTTATTCCACGATATACATTCAAGAAACTAAAACAGAAATCTACAGATTGGAAGAAAATATTTGAAAATTGTATATTTACAATGGTTTAATACACAGAATATATAAGAATCCCTACAACACGATGACAAAAAAGTACTTCTCAATTAAAAATGAGGAAAGTACTAAATAGACATTTCTTTCAAGAAAATACAGGAATAGCAAATGTATGTGAAAATGTCCTTAGCATCCTTAGTCAATAGGGAAATTCCAATCAAAACCACAATGAAATACCCCTTTATACCTACTAGTGTAACTGAGAATGCTCCCCTACCCCAGCCAATACATTTCAGTTTCTTAGTTGCCCAAATAATAGTTCAAGTTCCGGTTGCTTCTGTCTCTTAGAAACAGCTGGTCACTCACTGTGGTGCACAACTGGAATATATATATGTACATATATGCCCTAGACCACCAGAGATCAGGGCCTGATATTTTGGGAATGATCCTGTCAATGGAAATAAATCTGCCTCCAAATCCTGCGTGTCATTTTGTGTTTCTGCTTGTCATTGCACTAGGATGGCTGCAATAAAAGAAAGGAAAACACACACACATACACACACACATGTGCACAAACCAAACCCAGAAAACAAAAATGTTGGTGAACTTATGAACAAATTGAAAACCTCACACATTGCTAGTGGAAATGCAAATTATTGCAGTCTATATGGAAAAGAATTCTGTGATCCTCAAAAAAGCTAAACATAGAATTACTGCATAACCGCAGCAATTCCATACTAGGGTATATACCCAAAGCAACTGAAAGCAGGAGCTTAAATTCACACTTTTACTCCAGTGTTTGGTTCAGGATTATTCACAATAGCCAAAGGGTAGAAATAACTCAGATGTCCATCAACATAGAAATGGGTAAACAAGTGTATAATCATACAATGAAAACTACTCAGTCATAAAAAGAAATGATGTTCTGATACATGCCACTATGAGGAAAACTTTGAAAACATTAAGTTAAGTGACATAAGCAAGACACAAAAGCACAAATATTGTGTAATTAGCTTACGTGAAAAGGTCTAGGATAAGTAAATTAATATAAACAGAAAAATAGAATAGCAATTAGCAGGGGTTTAGGAGAGGGAAAGTAATAAATTATTGCTTAATGTTTACAGAATTTATGTTTGGGATAAAGAAATATTTTGGCAGTGGATACACATGATAGTTGCACATCTTGTAAACATATTTATTGCTGCTTGATTGTACATTGAGTGTTAAAGTGGAAAATTTTATGTTATGCATATTTGGTCATAACTTAAAAAATTAATAATGTAATATATCCCAAACTACCACATTTTACAACCCAAAATGGTGGAATCATAGCTTAAGATTTTTGGAAATTGAGTTGTCATTATTTCCTCACAAAAATGTTTACAGTTTTTAAAGTAGTTCTGCACATTTCAGACAAAAGCCTTTTGTTGAATATATATATTTTATAAATATCTCTTTTGTTTTGGCACTAGGCTTTTTATTCTCTTTGTAGTGTCTTTCACAGAGCTACTGGCAGAGTTCATGGGGAGTGAGTTACACATGATGGAGTGTGCTCACTGTACAGGCTCACAGGTAATCTCCATGGAAACAATGTTTCTGGAATAAGTTGCAGGAACCGTTCTTAAAGGGGCACTGGGAGACATGGCACACAACCCGCTCCAGAATGAAAGATGCAGCCCATGGTGAAACCCAGGGCCTTTACACTGAGCCCTTTAAAAAAATACTTTTTATTTTGAAACAGAGTTCCACTAAATTACTAAATTGTTCAGGCTGGGGTCTGACTTGCAACCCTCCTGCCTCAGCCTTCCAGAGAGATGTGTGCTTTTCCCTACAGAGTTATAGGTGGCTCTTCTGAAGTAAGGCCTGCTCGTGACCTGCTTAGAAGCTCCTGAAGATATCTCCTCAGCTCATTCCTGAGGTTTTTGGCAGCAACAATTGTAGCCAGCCTCAAGGGGCTTCATAAGAGGTGGATAATTAATTTTGTGAACATCCAAGCGTGTGTGTGTGTGTGTGTGTGTGTATGGGGGGGGGTTGATTCTGTTACTATGATTCTTGTTGTATTCAAGGCTGATGATAATGGGACCACTCCGGTTAAGTCCTTTACTTGTAATGATCCTCAAGTAATGCAAATTTCCTGCTAAAAGTGAAGGCTATAGGGTTGATAACCAAGACCTCGATTGTGATGCTACTGGTCTGGCTTCCCCAGATTCCCTCAGAGAGGGGAAGCTTGCAAAGGTAGGAAGCATCAGAGCTTCCCTGCTTCCTCCACCAGCTAGAAAATATCTACAACTAGTATACCTTCTTTATAGTGTGTTTAATAACCTCTGGAAGATTATAACCCATGTAATCATCATCCGTACCTTAGATTCTTGCTATTATCATCTCTAAGAAAAGGGCTTAATGCATATCCAAACTTATTTTATACGTACAACCTCTTTGTAAGGGACATTTTCTAATCTTCACTTTGCAGCTGAGCAGGCTGAGCAAGAGAGGTTAACTGATGCTCTTAAAGTTCCATAGCTATTATTTTACATCATGTTGCTTCTTAAAGATACATCTTCTTGATCAATGAGTATACTTAGCATAATTTTTTTACTGATGATTTCACTTGATTGGGGTAACGGAATCAAGATTTGATCACAGGTTTGTTCTTGACTCTATAATATGCATCCTTCAAAAGGTCCAGTAAATGTTGAGGGGAGAAGGTAACAAGGGAGGAGCAGAAAAAGAAAAAGAGAAGTATAGCAGGGGAAAAGAATGAATGTTAGACTACTTGGTTGTTCCAATTTTCATTTCGACTTTCTTCTGTAACTTGGGGATCTGTAACTCTAGGTTCTTCTACATTTTGTAAGAAAATAATGACAACTCAATTTCTGAAAATCTTGAGGAACCATTCTCTCTCCTAGAAGAAGTCCTAGGACTCTGTAAAAGATCTATGTTAAAATAGAACCTACTTACTCTGTTTGAAAGTATGACTCACAGAAACTTTTCAAAGCACTCCATACATAAAGTTCCAGTTTTGTCATCATCAAAGCCCAAAGTCACCAGTTCATAAGTTCCCTGGGCTGGCCACCAGCTTAGCAAGCAGGCAGCAACACAGAGTTCCCAGATCCTTTTGCGGGAAACAACCTTGCCCTTGAGACTGGGCACTTTGATCAAACACCATTTTGTCAAACACATATGACTGCTCACTGCCTTGGTAAAAGCTGTGATCACCTCTCTTTGCTCCAGGGCATCCAGGGAACCCAGATATGATATCATCTTTGTTAATAACCTCTGTGGCTTTTAATAATAGGCCATTTCTCTCTACTGGCCTAAGTGTTTCCCTTGGCTGACTTCCACTAAGTTCTTTTGTATTTGAGAAAAAAGAATGATGTTTAATGACTTGTAACTTCAGGGATTTAAAGAAATTACTTCTAGGAGCTTCCTTTTAATTCTGAAGTTAATACAAATTGGCAAAACAGAAATGCAAGCAATTTAACTGCATCATGGCCCCAAAGTAGGGTGGACAATCTTAATACTATTCACTAGGGCATACAGGAAAAGTATTAGGATTTATGTTTATCTACAGAAAAAAAAGTAAAACAAACCCTTGCTAATTGGCACTCAGACTCTCGGTCTGTATGTCAAAAACTTCACAATTCCTGAAAACATTCCTAGAGTCCTAAGATGAAAGCAGGGGTTTGCAACATGGAGTCAAGAGTGGGAACCTACTTATTCTTACTATATTGAGAAATTTCAATTTTTGTATGCCTCATGAATAGAATTACAGATTGTATTATCTAGTTTTAACAAAGCCCTCAAAATATGATGTGACTTTTGAAAAGTTCACTCTCATAATTAAATTTCAACCTCATACCCTGTGGTATTCCACTAGGACCTGCCCAGATGGACCTATCAGTTGTTACTAGTTTGAAATGTTCAATTGTTATTTGCTACTGTTTTGACCACACTTCCTAGCCAAGGTTACCTCCCCACCTGCTCTGGCTTCTTCCAGAAACAGTGGACCTCTTCAAGATCCAACAATCAGTGAGCTAATGTCTGGAAAAGTAAGAGACCTCCAGACTCTGCTGCAGCATTAAAAACCCATGACCATTCCCACTGGTGAGTACTTATGCTGTAACAGTTTTAATCTTTTCATTATCACCCCTAATCTTACCTACTTCATCATATTCCTCCAGACCCAGCCTGAACTCAGAATCCAAGTTTCTAGGACAAAATGTACTGGTATGTATTAGAGAGAGGAGATTTGAATAGATTCCACAATCCAATGGCAGGGTTCAAAGGCAGCAAGTCTATTAAAATTGCCCCTGTCCTGGCCTGCTGCTATTTTGAGATCCAGGCTCCTTGTTCTTTATAGTGAGATTTTCCCAGCCTCACTCTCCTAACCCTGTTTTATGACCTGCCTAGTGCCGCTGGACCCAGATCCATGCTGTGCACCTGACAATTTTCATTTATTCTGCAAACATCAGTGAATTCCTACTTCATGTCTGACATGCCATGTTAGGCACTAGGGAGCCAAAAATGAATAAGTTCTCTTCACTGTTCATGAATTTACCAGAGTAGACACATAGGTAAACGAAAATAACAATCTTGTATCTCTGCCTTGGGCAAGTCATTTCTCCCACCTAAAAAAGCAGAGTGCTGCCTATTTCATGTGTATGGGTTTAAAAGAGCTAATAAAGAATGTGAAATGCTCAGCACATATACTGGCAATAGGAAGTGCTCAATGAGTATCAGTTAATCTCCTTAATACTATTGTAAAATAGTGATAATAAAGAGTTATAGAATAAAATAAAATAACAAAATAATTCCAGGCAGGTGGCACAAGAAAGCGAACTAGCAGAGGCTGGAGTTGAATCCTGAAGGGAGCTCAGATCTTGTCTGGAGGAGGAGCTGGAAGGCAGCAGCTGATGTTTTGTCCAGCTGTGCCTGCTTGCACATGGGCTTGGGTGGGCTCCTCCCTTGTTGGTTCCATGCATTCTCCCCCACAGATACGTCCATTCTGGCTGTCATGCTTGGATGACACTAGTGCCTCTGCTTACCATGCTCTTACTGCTTCCCTCACCTGATTCTGGGCCACAGTCAAGTTCCTCCATGTCATGCAATTCTCCCTTTTCTCTGTAAGTCAGAGTCATACAGTAGCATATGTGTCTTCTGTTTGGTTCCTTGAGAATAGTTACTAGCTCATCACCTTATGGTGATGAGGAAGAAAATGTGCTAGAGACACTAACACCAGGTTTTAGCACAGAATACTATTATCATTTATAAGAACAACAATGATCACCATCTATGAAACATCCATTAGGTTGAATCAGGCACTGACACTCAGACTCTTTATAATGACTATTTTATCTAATCCTCACAGCAATGCTGATGAGAAGATACCATGATCATTATCCCCATTTTTAGTTTAGGAAACTTAGACAAGGAGAGGAGTAAGTGATTTGCCCAAGGTCATCTAGTAAGGCAGGAGAGAAAAAAGAGTGATGTTTAGTGACTTGTAACTTCAGGGTACAAACTTCAGTTTATATTTCTTCCTCTGAGTGAATCAACAGCTCCTGAGAATATTCAGATTTAAGAAGCTGCTGCTTGAGTTGGGATTTTCTGATCAGGCATGGGATTATTCTGCTTCAACATACCGAGCCAGGTATTCTGATGATTTTAGCTCCTGCTGAGTATTCCTCTGCATTGGCATCAGGCTGCTCAATCCAACTGCCAACAGGTGCGCCTATAACTCTGACTTTATGTACATGGCCCATACACACATGTAGCTGTGTCTAGTCTCACAAGCATCATTACTGGAAGGATCAGCAGACACATGTGTAGCAGTACAGGTTTTCTATTCCGCACATCATTACATTATGCTCTGTGCTGACTGCTTATGTGATAACTGGCTTCCTCTGTTAGTCAACCATAACAGTGGGGAGAGCTGTAGGCAATCAGCCTTGAGACTGCACAGTTAAAGCCCATTAGCTGTTAGGGGGCTGGAAGACATTTCCACCTCCTTTCAAATATTTTTTATTCTATTTGTTTGGGGTTTTAAAGAGTTATGGTAATCTGATTTTTGGTTGGAGATAGGAAGTAAAATTTTTGAGGTTTCTCATTTCCCTCTCTGAACCCCAGGTTTATGAGGGCCCCTGAGTACACCCCTGGGATGGATACACAAGAGTCTCAGAAACACAAACATTGAGAAGTTTCCACAGAGAGAGAAACCTGAGGATGCCCTTCCTCCCAGACATACTTCTGTGATCAGGTGCAAAATTAAAGATTCAGAAACACATTGCAAATTCCTGAGCAGACGAAACATAACTTGTTACTAGTCGGAGTCAACCCCAGACCAGCTTTGGCCTCAAAGTCTAGGCTCTGGTGTAGGAGGTTGCACATGTGTGCCTGCCTGTGACATTCCACCTAGAACACCCACCCAAGTTCCTGTCTGGGTTGGGAGACACAATTCCATTTTCCTCCCATGGCACTATAGCCAGACATTAGAGGTGCTGCACTCATGCAGACATAAGGGGAGTGGGAAGGCAACCAGCAGACAAAAATTTTACCTTGGCTGTGTGATTCTGGGGAAATGGCTTCACCTCTCTGGGTCTACTTCCTTCAATGGGTTGTTGTGTCAAATGGAAACATGGATGCTAAAATCTCTCTATATATTCAAAGATTTGGTAACAAAAAATTATTTAAAAAAAAATAAAAACCTTGGCAGGATGGCACACATGTATAATTCCAGCAAATCAGGAAGCTGACACAAGAGGAATACAAGTTCCAGGCTAACCTAGTAACTTACTGAGACTCCATTTAAAAAAAAAAAAATTAAACGGGAGGGTTGTGGCTATGGTTGTATGTCATTGTGAGTCCTGGGTTTGTTCTCATTACCACAAAACAAACAACAACCAAACCAAATTAAACAGTTTTTTTTTAAGCTGTCACTGTTGCAGTTTCACATAGCTCTAGATTAAGGACTATATGCAATTTAGCACAATTAGCAAAATACTTTATGGGATTTATTTCTTTTTCTTCCTCTTTTGTTGCAAGACAATACATTTTTAGAAAACAGAGACTATGTCTAAATAAACTGTGCATCTCTTTTGTATAGCACAGTAACCAGTAGAGGAGAAGCATTTAATAAATATCTGGATGGGTGGACCCATTCATTCATTTTATAAAAAATTATTAAGAACCTCCTATGAGCTGGATGCCATTTTAGATCTTTGGGAACCAGCAGTGGAAACACATAGAAGGCTCTAGCTCCTTTTAGGTGCTGTGAACCACTCTTATAGTAAGCTCATGACAGCCTCTCCTCTATACAACATCCGTCTGCTCAGTACCGCCAGGAGAAAACATTCTATATCTGCTCTGTACAGTGAAATAGCCCCTGGTCCCATGTAGGGACAGCACACTTGAAACATGGTCAATATAATGGAGAAACTGAATTTTACATTTTAATTAAAATATCCAAAAAGCCAATATTTTGTTGGACAGTGAAGATTTTCCTGAATTGGGGATTAGTCCCAGCCTGGTCTAGTGGGAAGCATAGAAACTGAGGAATCAGAGTCTTGGCCTTGGATCTTGCCACATAATGGAGACCCTTTGATATACCTGGATGCAGAGAGTGATGGCTTTTACTGTGGAGCAGGCTAGGGGAGAGGTTGGCAAATAGGGGTTAGAGAGGAACATAATGAGGATGAAGACATATGGTTGCACCTGGGTGGCAGCAGCAGAAAAGTTCAAAGTAATACAAGATCCTTGTTCTGGCCAGTCCAGAGGTATAAGGAAGGAAAGTATAATGGTGGAAGGCAATAAAAGGAGGAACAGCATATCTTCCTTGATGATTTAAAAATCAAGGAGGGGAAACAAAAAATAATTGAATGTAAAATAGATGCGAATAAAACCCGAGGAGAAAGGAGGGGACAGGGATCCTTGTGAGGGATAGAACAAAGAATCTTTCTTCCGAGGAGCTTTTGTGGGCAAGTTCTGCAAACATCAGAAGCAATCAGAGAGCCTCACAATGGGACGTTGTGGCTTCTGGTAAGCACTGACTGGTGGAAAAGTTCTGAAGTGGTTCACAACCTGGCCTATGAGGGCTCTTATTTCAATGTGGTCCTGGATGGAAGAATGAAGGAGAAAATAAGTCAATAAAAATCTTCAAAACCCTCTGAGCTTCAAAGGAGGTATCACATTAAGACGTTTCCATTTGAAGATATCTGCAGTTTCCAGAAATGTTCTCCGGTTGTCTGTGAAAACCCAGCAGCATGCAATTGTGACAGCACCTGGCCTTGATGGGGATTTCTGCTGCTCAGACGAGGCAGCTGGTGGCATGGATGTTCTCTGCTTTCAGCACATGGGAAGAAGTCACAGTGAGAAGGTATCACTCTTTGCCCTTTGCCCTTGAAATGTGTCTCAACATCTTCAAACAGCTTCCTCAAACATTTTAAAAATATGTTTTTAATAAATGCTGTACCAAATATATACAACTACTAGAGATAAATCACTTCGTATAAATCTGTTCCAGGTGTGAATTTCTTTTGTTGTTTTCCTACTCTCACCCAAGTTTCTGGTACCAAGTCTCTAGGATAAGACCAAATGTGGTAAAAATAGGATAATTTCAAGTCAGCTAATTTTTCATACCTTCTTATCACATTATGAAAGAAAGTATTTTATTTCTTAGACCTTAATTCTACCCACAGGAAAATGGGTATAATTGTAAGGCTCAAATCAGACATGACTCTCCCAGCACCTAAAACTTTTGCCAGCAGAGGCATTGTTTTCAGCAGAGACTCAGCTCAGCACCGAGATTGTCCTTGGCAAGCACAAGATGTTGTAAAAGAGAGTAGATAGAGCAAAGAGTCTTGCAGGTGCCCAGACATCTGAAGACACCCAAATAACTATACCAGATGCCTCAAGGACTTTGCCCACCAAGGCAGAAAACAGAGAACTTTGACCACTGATTTTTTTTTTTACCATCTTCCTGTGTAATGTCCCTTGCTTTCTTTTAATCCCTATAAAAAGGGCCTGCTTCTCTTTGTTCCTTCCAGATGGCCTTATTGCCCTTTGTCTGCCTGCACCCAGGTATTAAACCATATGCCTGCTGCTCTCACAAAAGTGGTCTCTGCCTTCTTATTTTTTTACAATAATATGGTATACTGTGTGTTTCATTTTCTTCATGGGAATGCAGAAGATTCAGCAAAGACAATATGCAAAGAAGTAATTTGGAATACAAATAATAAAGTTCTTAATAGTAGAAAAACTAGCATACTTTTAATGGCTCTTTTCTTCAAGAATGGACCTAGTTCTGTTGGTATTTTGAGAGGCACGGTATGTCTTGTAGAGGAGATATTTAGAAGATAAGCATAAGTAATGGCTCATGACCTTTTGACCCTCTTTCCAGGCTGGATGGGGTGCCTCCCGTTCCCTTGGAAGCCTGTGCACACTTCCACCCGGATTCAACATCCTGTCCTACAACTATATATTCATGGGTGTGTCCTTCCTGGAGGCAAAAACTTGCCTTGGTCTTACTATCTTTGATTCACCAACACAATGCTACTCCTTCATGACATGCACTAGAGGTATAATCAGATGAGTAAAGTATATGATTTCCAACTTTATTAGGAAAGCCACACGTGAGATGCCTTTCCTCACCCTTCATAAGGGTTAACAACTGACTCTCCTTTAACAAAAGACAGGCTAATGAGAGAAAGGCATAACCAAAGTTTAATGTGACCCAGGAGCTTTAGAAATGGAGATTCAAAGACCCAGAAAAAGCTGTCTGCTTTTATACCCAGGTTCAATGAAGAATGGACAGCCACATAGAAGTGTAATTGGAGAAAAGAATCTGATCTAATGAGAATAAGAATGAAACAGGAAACCAGCAAGGCCTGTCTGGCCTGTCTTTCTGATTCTTTCTGGTCTCCTTGCACATTCCTTCCTCTCAAGTATGGGCCAGGACTCTTGAAAAGAAGACTTCAGGAAGAAAGGAGAAGGGACAGAGTGACCTTTCTAGGTCTTACAACTTGCTTTCAGGAGAAGAATTTAGTTTTTGTGATTCACCTTAGGGAAGAGGAATTCTAGTTTCTATGGCTGGCTTTGGAGGAGAGAGTTGAGAACAGGAAGGCAGGAAGGCGGGAACAGGAAGGCTCCTTCTTTTGGAGGCTTTTAGGCCTCCCTGTAGTTCAAGGCATCAGCATGCAAAGCACCATACTCTGGAGTATTATTTCTGGTCCCTAACACTGATTAAAAACTATAGTTTTGGGTCTGAAACTTTGGCACTTACTAGCCTTGTGATACTGAGCACATTATTTAAGTCTTTGATCAGCAGTTTGCTCATCAACAAAGTTTGAATAATACCTACTTTAAAAGTTAATTCATGAGAATTATATGTAAATATGTGAAATGTCTAGTTGTATTAGTATTTTGTTACTACAATTAAAGACTTGACCCAGACTACTTGTGAGAAATTTATTTAGCTCACACTTTTGGAGGTTCAAAATCCAAGATGGGGTATCCCTGTTGGCTGGCCTCTGGTGAGGGTCAAGAATAGCAGTACAATATGGCAGTAGTTATTATAAGAACAAGTAATCACATCTCAAGCTAGGAAAGAACAACAGGGACCAGGTTTGCTCCTTTTATAACAAACCTCTCATGAGAACTCAAGTAGCTGTACAAGGACTAACTTCTGAAGCATATCCCCAGTGACCTAAGGGCTTCCCACCAAGCCTCACCTCCCAAGAGTTCCACCGCCATCTCTCAGTGGTGCACACTGAGGATGAACCCTTTAATCACAATGCACCCTGGAGAAACACTTAGGCCATAGCGATGCTCATTAAGTACTCAATAAGTGGTAGTTGACATCATCATTCATTCCTTAAAATTAAAGAAGTATTAATTTGAAAGCCTTGGAGGGGATCAATGGGAGAGGCAGATGGATGACAGAAGCTTTTTCAATAAGACATATATGAGGTAAGATTCAGCAGTTGACTAGGAAGAGGTGGTAGGAGAGAATTTGTCACATAAATCTTAATGATACAAACCTGTTTTGTAGATTACCATCTCCCTCAGTGTATTTCTGACCTCGAAGGCAACAGGTGGCCAAGGTGGATGGGAGTAGAGGAGTAATGTCCTTGATTGAGTATTCAGCTCCTCCCCCCTGCTCTCTGTCCACTACCCTCTTCTCCTGGAGTCTCTTCAGCTGGACTCTCAGATAAGGGCACCGAACAGCTGCCTCTTCCATATTGCTACTTCACTGGGTCAGCATAGGGCAGTCTTGCATTGTCCTCCACAGGACTAACTTATTTGTGTGACTGTAGCACCTCTGTCTCTGTGTGTTTCCCAGGCTCCACTCTTTTTCCTGGATTGCTGTACCACTGACAAGGACTCCTTAATGTACTCGCATCCTACAGGCCCCCTCAATGGCTCTTTTACTTTGCACCCCTTAATTCAGGGATTATTAACTCACTTTTGTTGAGGATGGCACAGGATCCCTTCCTGGCAGGTTGACCATCAGAAGCATTTAAAAGCATCTCCAAAAACTAGATATCAGTCTTAGAGATCAGAGAACTTTATATTTCTTTAACTCCTTTCAGTGAATGATTCTAGTACTGTTCTGGGTTGAAAGTTATTTTGTTTTACCCCAATTTTAAGTTCATTTTGTTCAAAATCCAATTCTGTCATCCATTCCTTCAAATTGGCAGCCATTAATCAAAATAAAATTTTCCATTTCTTGGAAAGTAAAAATCATCTTAATTCTTTAAAAGTAAGCCAATTTTTATATTGTACATTATTATGCAAGTATTTTGTAAAAGTGAAATTCATTACATAAATGGTTACATGTCTTGTCCAATATCTTTGTCAATGATAACACTTTATTTTACTGCTTTATTGTTTCTAAAATGCTCTCATATGGCTGCTACTCTTAGATCACATTATTATCCGTTATTACCTCCATTTTTAGAATAGGAAATTAAGGTCCACAAGGATTCATGATATGCCAAGCTCACATGGCTAACAAATGCTATTCTAGAGCATGTGAGAATAATGGCTTTATCAATTGTTTTGCCGTTTGAGTACTAGTTTTTTTTTTTTTTTTTCCTGCCTCTGGGATGGAACTCACAACCTCACGTTTACCGAGTGGCACCTTAGCCAACTAAGCTAAACCCGGAAGCACTTGAGTACTAGTTTTATGCAAAGTTGTGGAATAAAACCCAGCAAAGACAAGAAATGGAACAATCTTCTCCTGAAATATGTAGCAACTCTAGCATTTTATCTTTACCAAACAAGGAACAGAGGTGAATAGTTAGAAAGATTATGAATCACTCTCTTGGCAAAATTCCTTCTGGCAGTCTGAATGCTTCATGACCCTTCATTCCCAAGAACCTATTATTTAAAATTTAAATAATATTGTTCTTGGCACTCTGATGGCTCTCTAACCTAGATGAACCTCAACAGAGTAACAGCAAAGGAAGGTTAAGGGCAGGGGAGCAGCTGAGAACAAGGGAGGCAGCTTCCTTCCTTTAACAATACAAGTGCACTTTGATGGGTCTGGGCCAGGAAAGATTAGGTCAAAAAGTGAAATATGACCAGAAGGAATAAAACAAACAGACATGCTTGGAAGGGTCTCTGAATAGGCATTGTACATGTATGTCTGGGACGTGCAAATGAGTGGGCGGGGGTGTCAGAACAGGATGTAAGATGACCAAGGACAAGCTCATCCAACAAGGCAATTGTTTAGCAGACCGGCTGTTAAGTTCTTTTTACCATGATGTTGACCAAATCTTCAGTCTCCTGGAGCTTGACGTCAACCCTGTCACTTGACCAGGTGAACCAGGAAGAAAGTCAGTTTGCCTGAGATAGATGACCATTGCGATGCATAGGCGATAAAAGGAACCAGTCTTTTTCTGTCTTGACACCAAGAGGAAGGAGTTCTAAGGGCTACAGTACATTTTGGACTGAGTTTATAACAGCCGTATATATTTATCTACCTTGTTAGTGTCCACAAAACAGCTTCACTTCCTATGATACTAGCTCCTAAATGTTGCTAGTCATCGGAACCCGTGCCCTATAGACATAGGCTGTGAAAGTGTCTTTTCCAGTTTTTCAGATGAGAAAGCTGTGAGAGAAATCAATAATTTGCCTAAAATCATGGCTCTCGTAAGGTGAAGAAATGAGACTTGAATCATGTGCTCTACTTCAGTGTGTTAGTTCATTAATTTATTTACATAATCATTTATTTAATGACTATGTTTTGGGCAGCTGCTATGTCCTAGGCACTGGACATATAAGGAACCAAATACATATGGCCTCTGCCTCCACAGAATTTCAATTTAGTCATTTTTTAAGTCTCTATGCCATTCATATTTAAGAATTAATTTGGAATTATTTTGACAGGGGTGCTCAGCAGAAAAGCGTAAGTGGAATTTTTTTGCTAGAATTATGTATGTAGGGAGAGATTTTCCCACGAGAGATTTTCCCTTCCCTTCCCTTCCCTTCCCTTCCCTTCCCTTCCCTTCCCTTCCCTTCCCTTCCCTTCCCTTCCCTTC
>PVLA01012199.1:0-46551 GCA_004027455.1 Hydrochoerus hydrochaeris | reverse complement strand
TTGAGCAAAACTGTTTGTAGTCTGACTGTTTGAATATTTACTATGTACCCTTTAACTTTGTAACTTGAACAACTACATCCAGGATGACAGTACATAATTTATAAATTACTGATTTCTTAGTGGGGCTTTTTCTCATTCTCCTTTTTCTTTCTTTCTTTTAGAATTCTGTATTGTTGCTACCCTTTTTTCTGTTTTTTTTCTTTTCTTTAAATAAAATTTTAGAAATGTATAATTGCTATTGTAAAAAAAGAGGAAAAAGGAAGCGCTATAAAAGATAGAGCTGCATGTAAGTTTAGATGTGTGGGATTGATGACCATATTTCTAGGTTCTTGTTGGATTGCTGAACAGATCTGTTTGCACTCTCACTGCTTGAGTGTCCACTTTGTGTGCTTTAATCCTGTAACTTGAATAACTATTTCTAAAAGAACAATATGTAATGTATCAACTAGTGATTTCTTACTGTTTATCTTCTTTTCTTGAAATTCTGTAATATTTCTACCTTTTTCCTGTTTTATTCCTCTTTAAATAAAAAAAAGTATAATTGCTATTGTAAAAAAGAGAAAATAGGAAGTGCTATAAAAGATATAACTGCATGTATATTTATGTGTGCAGGATTGTTACCCATATTTCTTAGTTCTTGTTTGATTGTTGTATAGATCTGTTTGCTGTCTCACTGTTCGAGTGTTCATTTTGTGTGCATTAATTTTGTAACTTAAACAACTATTTCTAAAAGAGCAATATGTAATTTATCAACTAGTGATTTCTTATTGTTTATGGGTTTTTTTTGAAATTTTGTAATATTTCTCTCCTTTTTCTGTTTTATCCCTTTAAATAAAAAATTTTAAAAAAAAAGAAATCATCCCAAGACTTCAAAGCAATATAATGGGGAGCCATGATTACCATAAAATCTTATGTACACTTACCAATTCTTACACTAGGGAGACTATACGGTATTTATGCATGCGAGTTTGATTTATTTTGCTTTATGAGTATGGATTCAAGTTGCATCCATTCATTTATAAATATTTCAATGTGATCATTCTTTATAGCTGAGTAGTACTTCATTGAAGAAGAAGAAGAAAGCAGAAATAAAGAAAGCAAAAGTAGGAGAAGGAAGAGGAGGAGGAGGAGAAGAAGAAGAGAAGAAGAAGAAGAAGAAGAAGAAGAAGAAGAAGAAGAAGAAGAAGAAGAAGAAGAAGAAGAAGAAAAAGAAGCACACATAAACCTAGAAAAATCACTCACTCCTCTGATGTCATAGATTCAGCTCTGCTAGCCAAGAAGTCGCATGGAACATGGAAAACTTAGGCAGTGTCTTCCTAGATAAACTCCTTTTCTTGGAGAAATTTGTTTCCTTGCTCAACATTTCTGTCCTCTATCTTATATGCTGTGGATTTCACTTCACTAAACGGCTGCAGTATTATTTCTACCTTTTCTCTGAGTCACCAGCACATCCCTAAGTGCATAATACACAACAAGTAAGCAGTCTATGGACCTGTGTTCCTGAAGGCTTTGCAGACACGATTATCTTAAAATGAGTTCTCCCTGGATTAGGTCAGGTGCTAAATCTAATCAGTGAGGTTACAAAGGTGGCAGAGACAGGAGGGTCTCTTTGGAGCCTGTGGAGAGAGCTGGGGACCATGGGAGTTGATAGAATGCTGGCCTCAAAAGGTGGGTCCATGGTCTGATTTCTGAACCCAAGAATGGGACATCATTTGGGAACAGGGTCACTGTAGATGGAATTAGTGAAGGATCAGATGATGCCATCTAGGCTCAGGGAGGCCCTGAATGCAATGGCAGGAGCCTCATGAGAGACAAATGAGGAGGCACAGGTACAGACGAGACGCCACAGGAAGACGGAGGCAGAGACTGGCATGATGGGGCCACAGCCCAGGGACAGCTGGAGTGAACAAAGCAAGAAATCGAACTTGGGGCTACACAGTGCTTGGACACCATGATTTCAGGCTTCCAACTCCAAAACTGAACAAAAATAAGTCTACACTCTTTGACGTGCTGCAATTGGTGATCCCATGTTATAATAGTCATGGTTGATACACTGTGTCCACTTGAGAAGTATAGACGCTTAACTAAGTGACTCAGCACTTACCTCCTGGGGTGTAGAGAAAAAGCACTTAGGGTTCTAGGATATTGTTCATTGTGTCAATTTGAGAAGGTCAGATGTTTATCTAAGTGATTCAGCAGGGGGCCAGGGTCTTCACTTTGCAAAAATCCTGAGCCTGTGCAAGAGGAGGGCAGGGGAATTTTGTGATTGCTATACCCACCCTGATGGGATGATAGCCCCCTTAGAATATAAGGAGAGGAAAAGAGGCTGGCTATCTCCCTCTTTTTCCTCTGGCTGCTTTTGCTGTCTTTTGCAGCCTTGAAGTGCTATCCCTGTGCCATGCCACTCTGTCTTGGAGTCAGCTGATTACAGACTGAAACCTCCACAAACTGTGAGTTAAATAAACCTTTCCTTCCCTCATGTGAGTTAAATAAACCTTTCCTTCCCTCACTTTGGGAATCAGGCATTTTGTCTCAGTCATGAGAGAAAAGTAACCAAGACAGATAGGGACTGAGAATTATAGATGTACCCATGTACTTCTGCATATGAATATAGAGTTAGAATTTACAGAAATCACCTGCTTGGTTTCTTAATAATTTTTCCAGTGCTATATTTTTGTTATATGAGAGGGATGTGTGTGTGTGTGTGTGTGTGTGTGTGTGTGTCTGAGAGAGGGAGAGAGAGACAGAGACAGAGTAAAAAGAGAAATAGAGACACAGTGAGAGACAATATATCATCAAACACCTGTTATTCAAATGGAGACCAGAAATGTTTCTAAATCAAGTTAGTTTATTTCTCTGGATTTCTCTCTCAGGCCTCAAATTCTCTTTGTACATCAAATCCAAGAGTTTTTTCCTGGGTGTATAGTTCTGGTTTCCTGATGGATTTCCCCTTGTTTGAATAGCCCTGAGTAGCGAAAGTTAATTAAAATATCCTCTTGATTAAATAGCAAGCAGCCAAACTCTCATATTATCCCAGTAACTCTCGCTGACCTCTCCATAATAAATGTGATCACTCAACCCTGAATTCTATCTATCATTTCGTGGTGCGTTACCATATTGATAGAAAGTTTGCCATCTGTTTTCCACAGAGCGATTATGAGTGTTCTTTTTCTTCCAATAATTGCGCCAATGTCAGACGCAAGGTCAATTCTCAGTAAATATGTACAGTGGTCCCTTTGTGTATCTAAAGAGTGATTCTACTATCATTCCACGAATTCCAAATGCTATGGTGTTCACGCCTCTATATAAATTTGGATTGGGAGTTGTGTGCAAAGTATGAATATCTTTCTGTGTATTTTAAATCATCTCCAGACAGCTTCAAATATTTGATGCAATGTAATCTGTAAATAGATAGTTGTCATACTGCATTGTTTAGGGACTGATGACCTCAACAAAGGTCTGCATATTTAAGTAATGATGCAGTCAGTATTTTTAAAAAAGATATTTCTCATTTTTTAAAGAAGAAAATTGTATGAGCCCACGTCTGCAGTATACACTGATCACATTCCTTGTACATTTTCCCCTCCTTTTTTATTCCTTTCCCCTTTCTTCTTCCTGCACTCACTGAGTCTCTTGAACCCCTTCCCCTTTGAGAAAGATCTGTCTTCATTGTTCCTTCTGTCTAGGGCTTTTTGGCTGTTTATTTATACATTAGATTCCTCATAAAGCAGAAACCACGAGATACTTGAGCTTGTGTGTCTGGCTTATTTCACATCATGGTCTCCAGGTGTATCCGTGTTCCTTACCCATGATCCAACTCTGGTTTTAGATCCATGGAGACAGAACTCATGGTAGCAGAGATATGGTACATAATGAGAGACCTGGTAGCTTCTAACGCCTGCTCCTACAGGTGACAAATGCTACCCGTTGAAGTGTTTGCAATAAAGACACAATTTTAGATATCACTTCTGTGGTCAGATTCAAAACTAGTAGATGCATCATGTTTTTCCCTTCAAGAGTTTACATATTATTAAACTTATATGAGCTAAGGATGTAATAGAAGAATGGCAGTGTGACAAGTAAGAAGAACTAATTGTTTGATGAGAAAGTTGTACAAACAGAAGTGTTGAACGGCTAGCTATAAGTAAAAATACCCATAACAAAGGTTCAGTGTGTGAATCTCATGCATTAAAATGGACCCAAGTCAATGGACCAGGTTTTCTTGGGACAGAAATTTCACGAAACAGTAAGAGAGTACCTAGTAGGGTTAGGGACACAGTTCAAGAGTAGGGTGTTGATCTAACAGGAGACTGTAGTCCCAGCATCACAAAAATATTAAAGAATAAAACAGTATATTAGCTAAAAGAATACAGAAAGATAAAGATGAGAGAACCAGGCCTTCCCAGGAGGTGACCGCTCCCTGGAAACCATAGCATTTTCCTTGTTTTCTTGGGTTGGGTTTTATTCTTTTGTTTTGTTTGATTATGTTAAATCTGATGGCAGGAGCAGCTATTCGAAAGATACCAACACACATCATGGTAGCCATTTTGCATTTACTAGTAGCTTGTTTTGAAGTCCTTTATTGCATTCACTGTTTTATTTTTATTGTGTCTATTCTGTTCTGCTCTGTTTGATTCTTACTGTGTCTCGAGGTAGCTGCAGCTATTTTGAAGACAACAAAAGTCATCATGGTAACTGTTTCTGATTCCGTAAGGTTTTGGATTCCTGTTTCACAGTTTATTTCGATTGTTTTTCTTTTCCTTGATTTTATCCTCTTTAAAATAAAAATTTTAAAAACATAAATAAAGATGAAAGAAAATTTGCTGGGCCTGGTGATGCATTCCTGTCACTGCAGGATTTTGAGAGGCTGAGGCAGGAGGATTGCAAGTCTGGGCAATTTAGCAAGATTCTGTCTCAAAAATAAATAAACAAATGAGTCTTCTTTTGTTTTATTCTCTTTTAAATAAAAAATTTAAAAAATAAATGAATAAATGAGTAAATAAATGATTAGATGTAGCTTACTGTGAAGAGTCTCTGTTCAGTCCTCAGTACTGAAAAACAAAAGAAAAAGTAATCATGTACAGTGTACATCTAAATGACAGAAACAATAAAGTTTGCTTAATTATAAATAGTTTCAGTGGCTCAGTCCTGCAAATGCAGTTGTTCTGGAGGCTGAGGCAGGTTTATCACACATTTCAACTCAGCTTTGGGAAAGAGGGAATTTACCAAGGTGTTGTATCATAATTTATAAATGAAAGAAGTCCTGGGTTCAGTCCCCAGTTATCACAAAGAAAAGAAAGAAAAGATCTAAGGAATGAATGAAAAGAGGAAGGAAGAAATGAAAGAAAAAGAAAGAAAGAAAGAAAGAAAGAAAGAAAGAAAGAAAGAAAGAGGTGAGAAAAAGCTGTTTGCATTCTAAGTGAGTTCATTCATTCGTTCTGGAGATTTGCTTGCAGAATCTCAAAGGAAAAATTAGAAAAATTCATCCAGGAGTTGAGATGTCTGGCTGTAGATTACAGCCAGAAAGATTGAAGACAAAAATCCATGTCCAACCCTAAATACATAAAATCAGAAAAGTTATTGTCATCTCTAAAAAATTTCTACCCCTACCTTACAAGACAATTCCTTTACAGGCTTTGCAGAGCATTCAGCAAAAACCGCATTTCTCAGGTTGTAAAGCAAATTGCAGCCACTTTCACAGGGCGATGCTCATAGTTTTTGCTTTTAACAGGAAAACACACAAAACTAGCTGCAAAACAAGCTAAAGTATTATCAAAGAAGACACAGCCATGGAAGTTGGGAAGGGTTTCTCCTGCAAAATAATGATAAGGGGGAGGTCTAGTGATTTTTTAAACAGGTGGTGAATCAGGGATTTCATTTGAAATACTACTTAGTGGTCACAGGAAACTGGGCTCCGTGGTAGAAATGCATACAGAACACACAGAAAAATAATAGTGTGTTACACAGAGTTGACCTTCTTCAATGGCATGAGAGTGTGACATTGATGGTTACCAGCAGGGTGAAGCGCAGGGCTAGAACACTTGTTTAGCAAGCCTTGGGGCCTGGTTCCTATCCTTAACACCATGAAAAACAGAAAAGTCAGGAGACCTTGGGAAATAGGACTTATGCACAAACCTACTCATTCTCTGCCATTGGGAGCTTTTGTTACCTTTCAACACCACACGGCATCCAAAATGCAGATCAAAATGTCACCAGATTTGTTTTGTGGACGATTGGACAGCCAGCTGTGTACCTTGTTTTTGTTTTTTCCTTTTTTATGACTCATTGGATTCCTGTCACACAGCTTCAGTTCTCACCTCCAAAAGGAGGTTCCCTGACAAATAATTCTTCAGGCTTTGTGGCTCTCCAGCCCTGCTTTTTCATTTGAGAGTTCTTGAGATTGTCTTCAGAGTCCAAGACACCATCTCTGGAGCCCAATCCTTTACAGATTCATCTTTCCTCCATTTGCATTCCTAAGACCTCCACTCAAGTCCTGACCTTTCTTTTGCAGTTGCTAACTGTGATGTGACCTCTACCAATGCCTGGCAGCAGGGGTGGAAGCTTGTGGGGTTCCCCACTCTATCTCCTGAGCTGACTCCCTCACCTCCTAAGCAGGAAAATCAGAGCAAGGGCTGTGCAGTGAATCACCAGCTCCTGATTGGACTGTAACCCCAATCCTAATGGTCTGGCAGAGTTACCTCTCTGAAGTTTTTATGGGTGGTTGGAGGGAGTGGCTATCTGTGAGCACAAGAAGTTGCTGATTCTACTAGGAAAAGCTTTGCAGGATTCTACCTGTAGCTTCCAGGCTAAGAGTGCTAAACTGCAGGGGATGGAATTTGAGGGAGATCAAAAACTACCAGGTTTATCAGATCTATTCTAATGCTTCCCCCTGCCCCTCTAATCCCAGCGTAATCACTTTGCTAAACCTTAAAGTCACAATTAATGCACCAGCGTTTCACCGGGGTACAAATAAGTAACACAAAAAAAGGAGAGAGGAGGAGAAACACGGAGACAGAGCAGTGGAGACACAAAGGAGACACAGGGAAAGAGTGAAATAAATAAGAGGAAAAGGAGGAAGGAAGGAAGAGCTAGGTAGGAGAAGGGGAAGACGGAAGGAAGAGTCTGATAAAGAATATAATCAACATTTTTATTTCCAAAAAAGTAAAATTGTAAGACATAACGGGATATACAATTACGTGCATATGTTTAGTGGATGCATGCATGAGGGATGCGGGCGTCACCAACACATGCTTCCAATTTGCAGTTTGCACATATTATAATTGGTATTTAGAGTTCCACAATTGTCCCCCTAGATAATAGAAAAGAATATATTAAAACCAGAAGGGGGAAATGCTGGCGTGAATGCAAACTTAGTGACGTTCTCAGATTTTTTTGAGCATGCTTGGTTTTCCTCGCTTCTTACTGTAACACAACACAAGTAGATACCACTAAAATATATTAAAAAGCACTCCTTTTAAAGAGCAGCAAAACATGTTTCTTATTACGTGAGATAATTTGGGGGTGTGACACCTTGGCTTTCGTTGTTAAACTGCACTTTGCTCTGTTGGACCTAGGACAGAAATGCAACCCTAGCAAATAGTTTGTGGACTGTTTCTTTTGATTGACACAGTTTACAGCTAGACAGAGCTTTTCCATATTGTTGAAGTAGCAAAATGTTGTTGTTAGCAACAACTTTTATATATTTGTTTGTTTATTTACTTATTTATTGATTGATACATTGTCTGACTCTGTAGTGCAGGCTGGCCTTGAACTTGCTTATGTAGCCGAGGCTGACCCTGAACTCACAGCAATCCTCCTGCCTCAGGCTCCCAAGTGCCGGGATAATCGGTGTGTGCCATCATGCCTGGCTCATGCATATATTTTAGATGTTGGTTTTTCCCCACATATTTATTCTACAGCTTGATCCTACCGCAAATCAAATGCAGTTTCCAGAGAGATCTAATCCATTTGTTTTCATTAAAACAACCTTTTGTTTTTAAGATCTTTTTTTTTTATTAGTAAATGTGTAGCACATGATCATCAGATCCCTCATTCACAGTTGGGGTATGTACAGGAAGCACCCTAATTCCTTGTTGATCCCCTGATCCCTTTCTACCTCCTGTTATCTCTCTTTAATTATGCTCTTTTTTTTTATCCTTTGAGTTTCTCGTATAAGAGACACCATGTGATTTGTAAGCTTTTGTGTCTGATGTAACCCTTCGTACTTTCTACTGAAATATAGGATTAAATATTGTGATCCTCAGTAATGAACATAACCATATTGTAGTGATCCCAGCCCTGTCAGAAAAACATTCCGCAAAAGATGTTTTTGTAGAAAGTGATCATCTTACGAAGCAGCTGCAATACAAATGGAGGCAGAAATAATTCAAGATAACTTTGCTGAGAAATACAGTAACATCATACTCAATAAATGTAAACCAATCAGTTTGATCATACCTAATATTTTTATGTTTGCTTGAAATGACAGTAAGTTATTAAATTGTGTTTGTTACTTTTTTTGCCTGTATTATGCAGTTGTATGATTATTCCTACTGTTGCTATAAATTACCCATTGTTATTAATGTAAGGTAGACACTTTTGTCCTGTGGGTTTCCAGGATGTGATTTTCCATGGTGAAAATGCTCTAAATTTAGAGATAATTGCATGGTAGAATACTACTGAGATCAGTGCAGAAATATAAAGTAAATACATATCATTTTCATGGTCTACATATACACAGGAGTACTTCTAAAAGAATATGACATAATTTCATTTGTTTAATTCTGCAAAGACGGATGAAGATAGCATTTTAGAATGAGTCATGCCTTAAGTCTAATCATTTGCTAACGACAACTCTAAAATTTTCAAACTGCTTTATTACATTTTGGAGCAATAAAAGCACAGAACATTTCATTAGGTATGGGCAAGCCACTTTATTGTATTTTCCCAGATGCTGATATTACTTTCCCATACGTTGGTTTTATTAAACATTTTCGTGGCATCTAATCTTTATTGAAATTTATGATTTCATAGAAGTGCTACCAGAAGAATGATGCTTAGGCATGGTAATCTACACAGGAAGAGATAGTCTAGAAGATCATCGCAAATCATCAACATTATTTTTATTTAAAGAGAAAAAAACAGAAAAAGGATAGAAATATTACAGAATTTCAAGAAAAGAAGATAAACAGGAAGAAAGCACTAGTTGATACATTACACATTGTTCTTTTAGAAATAGTTTTTCAATTTACAGAATTAAAGCACACGAAGTGGACACTCAAGCAGTGAGAGTGCAAACAGATCTGTTCAGCAATTCAACAAGAACCTAGAAATATGGTCATCAATCCCACACACCCAAACATACATGCAGCTATATCTTTTAGAGCGCTTCCTATTTCCTCTTTTTTTACAATAGCAATGATACATTTTTAAAATCTTATTTAAAGAGAAGATCATGAACATTTTTATGTGAGGGTCACCGTCTTACGTTATGCTTAGGTTGATAATAAATAGAAAAGAAAGATTAATCAGTAATCTTAATGACTGACCATCAAGAATGAGAAAACCACTTCACCCCGCCTATGTAAAGGGTAAACACTCCCACTGAAATCTTTCACCAAGCTAAAATGTATACTTTTCATTATCAAACAATAATATGAATTCTTTAACCCCTAACCAACCTGTATTTTTCATCTACTTTTCAAAGGAACCTTGTAACCCCCAGTATCATAATTCCATATAATGAATGAAGAAATTGAGAATTTGAGCACTAAAAATGATTTCTTTCAGTATATCATTTTCAGGGAATTATGGGTAAAGAAACAAAGCAATTGTTAACAGTGGTCTTGGGATAAACCTTTGTGACTAGTCATTGGCAGTTTCCAGTTATGTCTCCTAATTCTGTTTTTCCTTTTTCTTTTTTCATATGCTCTGGGGGATTGAACCCAGGGCCTCCTGCCTGCTAGACAAATGCTCTAAGAATAAGTTTCATTCCCAGGCTTGGACTTCCTATTTTTGTAGAGACTTACACATGGGAAGACAGGAGCCCTATTGAGTGGAAGGTTTACTCTTTGAAATGATGCTAGATTTAAAGCTGTTTTGTTTTAAAAGAGCAACAAATTCCACTCAGCTTTATAAAAATGCTGTCTCTAGTCTTCTGTGTAGCAAGGATGGAGAAATAACTTTCACTTAATAATTAAATATCCAGATATTAGTGTGTGATTGCTTCCCCTCAAATTCAAGCGAGTTAATCCGTTTTAGAATTCTTATGCATTAAATTTTTTATTATGTGCATCCACCCTAGTCATATATAAGGAAGAAAGAGCAGCCAGCTCATAAACAACATCATTTTAAAGTAACCTTAATGTAAGGGAGAGTGAAACTCCAGACCTGAAAGCAAGCAACAGAGCAACATGACTGCACAGCCCATGCACAGCTGGTCCGACCAATCTTCCTGTTTTGCCTCCTTCTGAACTCCTAACCATTTCTTTTGTCTGTGTTCTGTACTATTGCCATGGTTAGGAAGCCCAATAAATGTTTAACCCAATAAAGTCGCCAAGGTTTTCCCATAAATTCATGCAGAAAATCTTTAACTGAAAGATGGACAATTGCACCGTATTAAAAAAAAAAAAGAAAACTTACTTCTCAATATTACAGGAAACATTTAGAGTTAATCATGACACCCTAAACAAAACACACCAAAATTAAAACCTTGCTTCCCTCTCTCCCTCCCTGCCTCCTCTTCCTGCTTCTTCTCTGTCTCTGTTTCTTTCTCTCTGTCTCTCTGTCTCTTTCTCTTTCTGTCTCTTTCTCTTTCTGTCTCTCTCACTCACTCTCTTTCTCCATGTCTCTGCTATTTTCTCATAAAAAAATTATTCATTCAACTTCCAGTTGCCCTCCATCACAAACTCTTTACACTATGCCCCTTGCTGTGGTTGAGTCATCAGATACCCCTGAAATTGCATGGATTTGGGAAGGGATTTGACCGTGTGGGTAGTTTCCTCACCAGTGCACCCACGCATTGATAAATTCAGAGCTCAGTGTGCTGTTAGTGGGTGCCGTCTGGCTTACAGGGTGTCACCTGGTGCTCTCCTCTGCAAACCCTTAATTGCTCCCTCTGCTTCCTGACCACCAGGAACTGAGCATCTTTCATCCACCACATCTTCTGCCAAGAGATTTCTGCCTCAAAACCAGCCAACCATGTACTGCACCCCCTGGAACCATGAGCCAAACTCAATCTCTTTCTCTTTCAATTTGTGGGTGTCCAATATGGCGGTCCAGTGAGAGTAAGCTGACAAATACCAATATATCTTTTAAAAAATTTCTTCTATTTTTTTTTAAACAAATACACAGAAGCTGGGAGTATAACTTAATGGTAGAGCACTTAACTGAGGTGTAGGGAACCCTGGCTTCCATCTCTACTGCTAAATACTACACACACACGCACACACACATGCATACACATACACAATAAATGAATGACCAAATAAAATAAAGAATACTTTAAATATGAACTTCAAGTACTGTGGATATAGCTCAGTGGCACAGTGCCTGCTTGGCAAGTGTGAGGTTGTGAGTTTGATTCCTGGTACCTCCTTCCCCCTACAAAAAAATGCAGTGCAGTTCAATTTTTTTAAGTGCTAAAAGCATTGCATTATTCTAATACAAGTGACAATATTAATTCCTCATTTAAAAAAATCTTATTTTGTTTTCTGTAGCACTGAGGATGCAACCTAGGTTCGCCACGTTCCAGGAAAAATAAATTCTCACCAAGCTAAAACTCCAGTCATATATGAACATTCTTATATATTTTTTGCAGTAATTTCCCTGGCTTGTGATTTCATCTCTTGACTACAGCATAGATGTGAAGTGGCTGGATAAGTGACCACAACTTTGCTGGCTTATTATGTTTCTGAGAAATGGTGTTAATTTTCATAACCATCCTTGCAATTGTGTGCTTATATGTATATGTCTACATATAAAGGCTTTATCTTTTATTTTCTGGTTGCAGGTTTTTTTGGACAGGGAGGGGAGGAGAGGGTTCTAGGAATCGACCAGGCAGGTGCTGTACCACTGAGCTAAATCTCTGGCCTTGTTTGCTGTATTATATTCATTAAACTCACCATCTAAGCCAGAAGTGGTGGTGCCTTTCCCTATTTCTAGCTCTCTGGGAGGCTGAGGCAGGAGGGTTATAAATTCAAGCCCAGCCAGATCAACTTAGTGAGAGTCTGTCTCAAATAAATAGACAGGTAAATGGATAGATAGGTAGATAGATAGTTATCAAAAAAGAATTGGGACCATAGCTCAGTGCAAAGACCACTGGCTTCTGTTCCCTGCACCTCAACACACACACACCCCCCCCCCCACACACACACTCTATGTATATAGCATAAAAGAAAAAAGCTAATTTTATTAAGGTTATTTGGGGTGCTGGATTTGGAAAGGAGTATTTTTGACAGGTGATGCATACCCTATACCATAAAGCTAGACTGTCTACTTTTCAGTAAGATTTTTTTGGTAAGTTTCATTCCGTGAAAATAATACAATATAATGCATTTCTGTCCGTGGCGCTCCTCATTCGGAGAGGTTTACACTAAGGTGAAGCCATTCTAGGAAGGCACTCAAGGCTGCTACCATTCCTTCCTCATCTTCCACATGCAAAGTTCCCAAAAGCCACACTCTGAAGGCTTCCAGAGGCATTTCAATCAGCATCTCTGTCTCACAACGCCAGCCCCACGATGCCTCCTCGTCATGAAAATGTGGAGTCTCTGCCCTTTCAGGGACAACACAGTAAAGGATGTAGGGAATTTAGCCTTCACCCCCCGGCTGAGACCAGTGACCAGTTAGCCCTGCTCTTTTTTCTGGATGCTTTTAACATCCTTGACCTCTGTGGACAACACCATTTATCATGTTCGGTGCACGCTACTTCAAGGATTGCTCTTTTGGTTAAAAAGAGAGGACAATAAAGGAAAGAAAGAGAGAGAGAAAGAAAGAAAGAAAGAAAGAAAGAAAGAAAGAAAGAAAGAAAGAAAGAAAGAAAGAAAGAAAGAAAGAAAGAAAGCATACTCTGCGCTAGACAGTCACAGCTGAGCTGTTCTTAACAGGTTGGATTATGAAACTCTGTTCCCAATCATCTCAGTATGAACCTGATGCAGACGGCGCTCTCCTGAATAGGTTTTATTTTTTATGTTTCATCGTCATGACAGATGAGAGCCACAAATACGGTACATGCTTGAATTTTAAAAAAATGTGTTACAGCTGGGCTTGGTGGCACACACCTGTCATCCCAGCACTAGGGAGGCTGAGGCAGGGGGATCGTTGCAAATTCGAGACCAGCCTGGGCTATACAGTGCGCTCAATGCCAGCCTGAACTGCATGGTGAGACCTTGTCTCAAAAAGACCAAAAGTAAAAAAAAAAAAATATTGCAATAATAGACACACTGTCAGGAATCTCCTCAGAATCCTCCTCCATCTTTGCACACTCTCACCCCACTATCCTCTGGAGCCCTCTTTCCTCAGGGTCTTTTAGCTGTGCTGTCCTGGCCACTTTCATATCCTGAATAGACTCAAAGCCTTGACCTTTCCTGCTCACTTTGACCTTGGGAAGGAGCCAGAAGTCACACAGTGCCAGATGCAATGTCTCAGAGAGAGGAGGTCACAGCGCACTGTGTGTATGAGCTGCCTTCCTGCTGGATGGCCCTCGGCAGTAGCTGTCACTGTAGTTTAGATCTCACCTGGTGAAGACCCTCAGGAAAGAGGACTCCAGAGCTGCTGCAGAAATTAAAACAAAGAAGGAGACAAATGCATTCTAAGAAAGAGGAGATGTTTTGACGTGCTTTAAGGCCAATCTGTCTTTATCTGTAATGTGTTAAAAAATCTTGAAATATCACCTTTTGCATTCATGCTCATTTTTAAGTGGTGTACTCAGCTAATAATGTGAAGAGCGAAAATACCCACATTCTACTGATGACAGCCATGCTATCGCCACAGGGAACCTTGGATTCATTTATATCCCTACCCGGAGTAGCTAGGAGATTTGCTGGTTTCTCCCACAGACAATGAATTTCAGGGGACATTTGTGAAAATCATGAACAGGGTTGTCAGGCAGAGTTTAGAAAGTGTTCCCTCAGGATGAATGAATAAAGATAAGATGGTATTTGCACCCCATGAAGTACTACTTTGCTATAAAGAAGCGAAAGTGGAGTCGTGTAGGAAAACAGATGCACCTTGAGACCATAAGGCAAAGTGAAACTTGTCAGACACACACACTGCAGTATTGTGTGGTTTCTTGTACATGAGAACTCCAAAGTATAAGCAAGGAGCCAAAAGAAACACAGGTAATACGAAGCAGGAAGATCTTTCTCACATAGAAAAGGGACCAAGATACAAATTGAAGCGGGGGTAAGAGAGAAAGGAAAGGACTTAAAAATATGAATTAAGGTGTTTTATATGCATGTACCAACTCCATGCAAGGAAGGTAGATATTACCTACTAATTAAAGATGTGCTAGTTAAGAAAAACAAAGTACACACTCAGATAAAATAGGAGAACTAACTCTCAACAGAAGCATGCATTATGCTAGAATATGGATATACTTATGTGATCTTAGGGCATCCTAATGATGACAAATCTATAATCACGGTGCTCTTGGAGGCTGAGACAGCAGGCTCACAACTTTGAGCTCAGTGTAAGCAGTTTAGTAACTTAGCAATTCTCTATGTTCCCCCAAAAGGGGTAAATCAGTGAAATAAAAAGCGTGGGTTTTGTATGTAGCTCAGGGCAAGTATCCTAGATTCAATCTCTAGTACCCAAATACATAAACTACAAAACAAACAAGAAAGATAAGCCAGCATAGTGCTCCCGCCTGCACTAGGTTGCCTGTGTGTGTGTGTGGGTTAGAATACAAACCATTTCTACCTGTTGCAAGTTTGGACATACGACATTCAGGACACGGCACCATTTCCTCCAGACTGCTAAGGCTGTGGGATATGCAAATGTGTAGAATCGGAGGAAAATCAGGTAAAGTCTGGAGCCCAGTGGGCAGGCTTATCGTATCTCTGCGGTCCTTCCATTTTTATGGTGTGAATTTTTGGCAAGAGGGAAAAATTGAGCCGCCTAACCTGGAGTGACTCTGTCCTGAAAGCACAGCTTTTTGTAAAGTTATTCATTTTGTGTTATGATTTTTTTTTTTTTTTGTCTTTTGAGACAGAGTAACTCAGACTGGCCTGGACCTTGTAGCAGTTCTCCTGCCTCAGCCTTCTGAGCGAATCCTGGGATTACAGGTGTGTGCTGCTATGCCTTGCAAGAAAGAAAAAAATCTATCTATCTATCTATCTATCTATCTATCTATCTATCTATCTATCCATCCATCTATCTTGGTCTTTTTGAGACAATTTCTCCCTATGCAGCCCAGGTTAGCCTTGGGCTTACTTTGTAGCCCAAGCTGGTCTCCAACCTGCAAGGAGCCTCCTGCCTCAGCCTCCTGAGTGCTGGGATTACAGGCATGCACCACCATTCCTGGCTGAGAAAAATATAGTTTAAAAATTACGATTTTCTTTTCTCCGTATGTTTATTTTTTCTCTTCCATCTCACTACCTTCCATAGGAGTGTCTCTCTCTCTCTGTCTCTGTTCTTCTCTCTCTTTTAGCAGTCACTAATTCGCTGGTTAATATTTCTAGATATTTTTCTGGATGGAAGCTCTGGTCTGGCCACCAGTAAAGCAGATGCTTGGATATTGGGGAAGTTTTGATCAGCCTGGGCATTAGAATGACACCTATTTCTTTACCCGTAAACTTGGGGAATTCAACACTGTTATTTACCAGTATCACAGGGCTGGGACGACAGTGAATATTTCCACACTGCCCATATCTGGAATTAGATGCCCATCTCATATGCCAGGAGTCTTGTTGGATGTATCAATGTTTTCCATCACTGGTACTGTGGTTTTGGGCCCACATACTATGACATTTGCACTATAAATCACACTCTGCTACTAACCGTCTGAATTCCACTGTACACAATTTTGCCACACTTTTATATTCCTCAGCCACCTGAGTGCCGATCTATTAAATATTTTCAGATGAGACCTGAATTTCGTCAGATACCTGTTTTTAACATATTGTACTTTGTGACATTTCAGAACCTTAAAAATCCTCTTAACATAACAATCGCTGCTTTAATTCTTTCTCCCTGTTGCCCTTTGTTAAGCTTTTATTTTGATTTTTAAAAATTATTTATGCCTTGGTTACTAGGAGAAAATGAAACAAAACACATCCAAAGAGAAAACAATAGCCAGCAAAAGCAAAACTTTTAAGGAGTGTGACTTTCTCATCCTAAATTCTCTGCCTGGACCCCCATTTTTTTTCAACTCTACATACAAAGATATCTTTAGTGTCAAGGTGATGTTTTTCTCAAAGCTTGGCCATGTAGAGGAGCGAAAAATAAAGTTACTTTCCTCGTCCATTCTAGGTTCTTTGTCTCCACTACAAATTAGACATAAAACACTTGAACAAGAGAAAATAGATAACACGTTTATTACATACTTTGGGATATCAGCAAAGAAAAATGGACACTCCATGCTCCTTGGGCTCTAGAAACTTATATATTCTCTTCCTAGAACAGAAGGAATGCAGGGCATTACAGAGAGCAAATGAATTTGAGGAAAGATGCATGAACCCTCAGAAGAACTGATGATTGTCTAGGCTCTGTGTCAGGTCTTTCTGGTACTAAATGAGATTTCTCTTGCTCTTTAGATTCCCTGGGGAAAGAATGCAGGACCTCAGTCTTCCTTTTTGGAGAATCTATCTTTAGCCACGACATCAACCAAACGTAGCTTGTTTCTCAGTGGGCTTTCCATGCCCTCAGAGAAGGTAAATTAGCTTAGAATCATCCTCTTCCTGATAGTAGTGGAGTGATGTGGATTTCACTTACAGACTTAAATGCATTTTGCAAGATAACAGCTCTTCAGGGAAACTCTTGTTTCCAGAGTCTCTGAAAAAAACCAGCTTAAAATATTCCCAAGAAGCACATTTTGTCCTGGTTTACCCTAATCTCCTTTAGTCATATTTTGGGGTGGTGTACATGGAAAATAGACACCTAGGGATTGGGGATTTAGCTTAGTGGCTTAAGCACTTGTGTGGCAAGTGCAAGGTCATGAGTTCGATCCCCAGCACCAAAAAAAAAAAAAAAAGACACCTATTTCTTACTATAGATCAAGACTGTTCACTGTCTCTGTGTTCCCATGCTTAAATGGGATAAGCAAACACCTCCCAGAGGACAAAGATATTTGTCTCCTGGCATATGAGATTGGCATCTAATTCCAGATATGGGCAGTGTGGAAATATTCACTGTCATCCCAGCCCTGTGATACTGGCAAATAACAGTGCTGAATTCCCCAGGTTTACGGGTAAAGAGGTCCATTTCCTGAAAAGAAATAGGTGTCATTCTAATGCCCAGGCTGATCAAACCTTCCCCAAATGTTCATAGTCACCTGTTTGAGCCAATCCTCTTTGAGAAACAAACATTTAAGTGTGAGCTCAAAATCAACCCCCATTGTTAGCAAGTGGGAGCCAGAGATCTAGACATCACTTAAGAGGTTGACCATATGCAATGTAGTAAATAGGGGGATTTTCTTCTACCATCGCTTTAAAGGAAAATATTGTTATCGCTGTTTTGGTTTGTTCTGATTAATGGTATTGCTCTGTTCAATGTTCTGTTTTGATAAGTTCTAGAATGTCCTGTATTTCCTTTGATTTGGCTATGCCTCATTGAAAGAACAACTGTTGTGAAGATGACAGGATATACTATGGTACCTATTACTGTAATGCCAGCAACCTGTTGAGGGTTTCTGGACCAATTCCACTGCTCTCTCTCAGTTGGCTTTGTTCTGTCTTGTTCTGTTGTATTTTGCTGCCTTCAAAATTATCAAAAATTAAAATAAATAAATAAATAATAAAAAGTAACAACAAAACAGATCAGGTACTGAGCAAGCAGAATCATGATAGAACTAAACAGATAATGGACTTGAAAAGAAAAAAGAGGAAAAGAAAGTGCTCTAAAGTATATAATTGCATGTATGTTTAAGTGTGAAGGATTGATGACCATGTTGCTAAGTTTTTGTTGGATCATTGAACAGAACTGTCTGCAGCCTCACTGTTTGAATGTCCACCTTGTATGCTTTAATTTTGTAACTTGAACAACTATAGCTAGAAGACAACATGTAATTTATCAACTAGTGATTTCTTACTGTTTATTTGTTCTTCTTTTTCTTTGAAATTCTGTATTGTTTCTTCCCTTTTTTTCTGTTTTGCTTTTTTTCCTCTTTAAATAAAATTTAAAAAAATGTGAGCTCAAGCTCTCTGAAAAAGATTTTGTGATGTGCCAAAACATGAGTAATGAGAAGGTTATGAGCCAGAAGAGATTGAATGTTGTAATTCAATAACCAGAATTAACTTGGCTGTCTTAGCCCCCTGAATAGCTAGTTCCCTTATTTATTATTCATTTTTACATGATTTATTTATTGTTTTTGATTTGCTCCAGAAGTACTGGGGATGGAATCCAGCACCTTCACACAGTCATGCAGTTCTCTTTTCTTTCTTTTCCTTTTTTTTTTTTTTTTGGTACTGAGGATTGAACTCGTGACCTCCTGCTTGCTAGGAAGGTACTTATGCTGCTGAGCTACATCCCTGGAACACACAGGTCTTCTTATCTATCTATCTATCTATCTATCTATCTATCTATCCATCCATCCTATCTATCCATCCTATCTATCTATCCATCCATCCTATGTATCTATCCATTCTATCTATCTATCTATCTATCTATCTATCTATCTATCTATCTATTAATTTTGAGACAGCTTCTTCTCAGTTACTAAATTCCCCAGGCTGAGTTCAGATTGGTAATCCTCCTGCCTCAGCCTCCCTGAGAGCTGGGATTGCACATGTCTGATGCCTTGCTCATCTAATCTGTTAAGTTGGGTACCTGACATTACACTTTTCTCACCAATGGATGAGCATCTCAGGAGGTCTCCTTAAGCTTAGGAGTCTTCAGAATCCCATCCACACTCATGCTAAAATGTGAGACCATCTAAAACTTTGAGAAAAGTCCTCCCTCTCTTGGTAGAGCTCACCCACCTGGGGTTTCCTCCAATGTCGTGGGTAGATGAGCAGATTCATGACTTGCTTTGGTCTTGTGACTACAAAAGTTCACTCGAGAGAGTGTGTCTCTTTTGGGGTATTCAGATCTGATTTCTTGCACCATGGACATTCATATCTACCACAAGATAGATGACATTCTCATTTTCCTTAAAGAAGTCACAATGATTTTGTTTTGTTTTGTTTTGTTTTGAGAAAGCTTATCATTATGTAGTTCTGACTGACCCTGAGCTCACTGTAACAAATTCCACAAATGTGGAATTAAAAAAACAATAATGTGTTTTAAAATTGACCATGACTATATAAACTAATAGAAAAATATAACTCAGACAAATTCTGTAAGAATCTGTTTTTTTAAAAAGTCAATCTAAAATTCACAATATGCACCAGTTGTGGTGGTGCATGCCTGTAATCCTGGTACTCGGGAGGCTGAGGCAGGAGGATTGCTGTGAGTTTAAGGCTAGACTGGGCTACAAAGTGATTTCAAGGGCAGCCTGAACTGCAGTGACACACTGTCTCAAAAAGTAAAAATAAATAAATGAATGAATAAATAAAATTCACAGTATGCATTCTTAGCTTCTACATGTCAAAATATTGGTATAATTCTATCTATCTGACACATCAAACTGCTTTAGAGAAGTGCTTTATTCAGCCTGTGTGTTTTGATGGGTGTATGTGTATGTGCTGATGAAAATGTTTCATTTTAGAATTTTCCCATCATTTTCTCAGGATTGCCCTCATTTTAACTCTCAAGGAAAACAATCTTTATGTTCTAAAATAATAGCCACAGATACTCAAGGTGTATGACAGTTTGGCTCATTGCTTCTTTCAGAAAATAAGCCAAATTGCTGAAAATGGTTCTATAATATATAGCTTAGATTGAACACTGAAAAATACAGAACCACCTCTCTCCTGAATAAATTCAGCAGGGAAGGTACATCAAAGCATGCGTCACGGGGTTGCATTTCCGTGAACATCCTCATTGCTTGGCAATGATATAGCAAAACCTGAAAACTGAAATAATATTAATAATCTTGAGTGGGTGCTTTGAATACACCTGTGCAAATAAAATTACTTTACCTAAAATAATATCCCTAGCAGGTGATGTGGAATGATAGTTCAAAATACATTTCCTACATCTTTCTACTTTGCCTGTGTTTTCATAGAAGATACTGCAAGAAAAAGTCAACTTTCTTGAAGTTCCAGAACCAGAAAACCTAGTTCTACTTAACAAAGTATAGCCATAGGCACTAGGGATGACTTTACTTCCTTTTCTTCCTGGAAATTCACAATTACTGTAACAGCCCAGGCTATTCAGGAGTGTGTGTGTGTGTATGTGTGTGTGTGTGTGTGTGTGTGTGAGTGCGTGTGTATGTATATGTGTTCATATATGTATTTAGGTAGGTAGATGAGACAGATAGACATGCAGATAGATAATAGATGGACTGGCAAAATGGATCAATGCTTGATAGAAAACTTAATCACATGATGCCTATGAAAGACAGGTGATTGATTGTTGTAGTCAGGGGTTGTGCAGAGAACAATTAGAATCAGGACATGGAGTTTATAATGTTTTATGATGGTCACCCAGAGTTAACACAAAGTGCAGGAAATCTATCCACAACACTAAAGATATGGAATATTCAGCCAAGGGCCTGAACCCCACAGCTATGTCCCACATGAGTCCAGATGAAGACCCAGAGCCCATGACAATGCCTCCCACGAGTCCAGCTGGAGGTCTAGAGCCTGAGAAGGACTCACGCCAGTCTCTTTTACGGATCCGTGCTGGGAAGGCCCAAAGGTCAGCGGTGGAAGCCAGAAAGTCTATGCCAGCGGGGTGAAGGAGCTGTGCTGGTAGGTTGAGGGTTCTTTGCTGGAGCTGAGAAGTCACACTCACAACAAAGACCAGGGCTGTCCTGAAAAGTATCACAACCATCTTCAGTGACATGGAGGCCCCGAGCTCCTCCGATGACTAGCACAGTCCAGCACATGCCAGGAAGCCAGCGTGACGAGCTCATCTTGGAGACCAAGTGGCACACGTCTTCCCCTCCGGAGCCAGGAAGCGATGCTCAATGTGAGGACCAGAGCTTCTCCAGGAGAACCAATGGCTCAAACGGCAACAAGAAGGAGAACCCACAACGCCTCAAAGCCTCAATGCTATAGCTTCTCCTTCTCCACATTCTCTATTTATGCTGGCAACTTTCCTCAGGAGAAGCATTTACACTCAGCACCATGTTGATGTAATCCAGCTGGCGTTAAGTTGACCACCAGTTTTTAATCCATAACACGGATGATAGCGAGGTAAGAGATCTGTTGGAGGAATTGGTAAATATGTGTAGGAAATAAAGTCTGCTTTCATTGTGGGAGATGGCATATGGATGGAACCTAACCTTCAGAGTTTGTGTGTGTGTGTGTGTGTGTGTGTGTGTGTGTGTTGATTTGGTCTTGCTGTGTAGCCCAGGTTGATCTTAAACTCATATCCATCACCCTGCCTCAGCCTCCCAAGTGCTGGGATTACAGAAATGCACCATTTCCTGCCATGTATTTCCTTGCTTCCTTCTCCTTTCCCCTGCCAACCATCTCTTGATCTCTTTCCTTTCTTTTTGTCTATATTTTCAGGATAGAATGATTACATTTCTCGTGTGTAGTTTATATATATATATATATATATATATATATATATATATATATGTCAATATTTCTTGATGGATGGATTGGAGATAGTTGTTTGGATGAAGAAATAAGAAAATTACCAAAAAATACACAAGTGACTGAAATGAAAGACAAATGACAGAAAAACACATGAGAGAAGATAAATAGATAGATAGATAGACAGACACACAGACAAATATATGGAGATAAACAGACCCATAGGTAAATCCTTGACTTAAGCATCCATTCCAGGAAAATTGCTTGTCAAATAGGATTTGTTTGTAAGCTGACAAGGTGAGTCTTATTATACAGGACACCTGTGAAAATTTGCAACTCAGCTATTCATGAATTGGGGATTTCATGCAGAACATAAATATACAGGAAATGAGAATGGGCAGAGGGGTTTGTGTGAGCAGATAGAATAGATCAGATATATGTGGCTGAATGATGGAAAAGATATTTAAATTACTGATATAATTATAGATAATTGGAGATCTTGGATAGATGAATAAAGGAATAGATTGAAATGTATACACATAATAGAAAGAAAAGATATATGGCAGACAGAAAATTAGATGCAGACAGATAGGAAGGCTATTGATATATAGAAAACAGGAAGAAGAGATAGGAGGTGGATTGAGAGATATGAGATGGTTGGACACATCGACACTTTTGCATTCATCCTGACTTCAGTAAAATTATATGTTATATACAGGAGAAGATGATTAACTGTCCATAATTTAGTAAATCAATAGCAGATCTGTAAATATAAATGATCCATTTTACATTGCCTTTCTTATCAGGACTGTCCAACTTTCTCACTGTGGAAACACAATGAATGACACCCACAAACTAAAGCAGAGGCTGGTTTTGGCTTTGATCAGACTGATCCCATCTTCCTTGCTACTTTCTGCAGCGGGTTCAGTCCCTGGTTGGATGCTCCCAGACAGCACCATCCATCCAGGTGGAAGTATGTGGTGGAAAGAAATCAATCCTTCAGAACATCACAGCCTGAAAGTAAAGAATGAAGAGAAGGGCTGAGGACAAGAACTCACCCTTCCAGGTCCTACCGCAGTGACCATCTCCAGCCAGGCCCCATGTCCTGCAGCAGTCAGCCAGGGACTCAGCCGTGGACGGAGCCACTGAGGAACACAGCACCCTATGGTTCAGCCACCTTCAAAATGCCACAGCTATGAACATATCAGAATTTCGAGGGGGAATTTGAGATCTGAACTATTACTATACATATTTATGTATCTCATGCTTTTCACACATCACTTCAACCAAGTATTTAATTGCTATTACATTCTCCACTCATAAAAAGTAATTTTAGCAAGCTAGTGGTCATTCATATGTTGCCAGCTTCATATGGAGGATAACTTATAGATGGTCAGAGTTTTCACTTAGTTTTTAAAAGCTGTTATTCTCTACAGTTCTATAAATTATTTTATGATTCCTACTTTTAATTTTTGAATGGAATTCCATGGTTTATTCAAGACAAATTGAAGGCAGCAAGAAACTAGCATGAAATGCTGGAATTCTCATCTGGAACATATGGACATATTCAAAAATAGGAAAAAAAAGATACAACAATATATCAGGAAAAGAGAAGGAGATTCAAAGAGCAAGATATTGGTCAGGACCTATATAATAGCTCTTTTTTTTTTTTTAATCGGTACCAGGGATCGAACTCATGTCTGCCTGCTTGCAAGGCAGGTGCTTATGCCGCTGAGCTAAATCCCCAGCCCCTGTGATAGCTCTTTACACCTTGTATAAAGCTCTTCCAGAAAGTAATGTAAGAGGTGTGATCAAAAATTACATGGAATTTTTCAATAGAAAAAGTCACAGTGAAAGACTCACTGGCATTAACCTTTCTGAAAATCCTCCTGCCCGCTTGATCACACGCGTCCCACCATACTTGCTATTTTCTGCAGCAGTTCTGAGAGTCCTCCTTCATGAGGTCTTTAATTGTGCTGTCCTGCCTGCCCAGATGTCCAGAATCAATTGAAAATATTCCCCTTTCGAAGACATTTTGACTTTGGGGAAGAGTCAGCAGTCTCATGGTCCCAGCAGTAGATGGTCCCAGATCTAGCGAATAACGCGAACCGGGAAAGAGAGGTGTGTCTGTACCACGATGACTGTCGGTTGGGGTCACTTGAAAGCAACATTCACCATGGTTTTGATCATGCCTTATTAAAACCCTGAAGCAAGAGGACTCAGAACTGCTGCAGAACGTGGCAAGTCGGCTGAGTAAGTGCTCTGAAACTATGTGGAGTTAGTGGCAGGATGAGTTCCAGTGTAATGAAGTTTTCAACACTCAGCATCATTTTTGAACATGCGCTGGATATTCAGGAGTGGTTCTGGCACGAATGAGTTTGTTCTAGGAGGGCATCCTGCTAAGCTGAACTGATCGTCTAACTCAAGATCACTGCAGGATTCAGGGTGCCATGGGTTCTCTCAGGGCAACGCCGTGCATCACCAAACAGAAAATTAAACATACAGGTGCATGAAGACTCGAATCGCCTACAAAATAACAGACATTATGCTCAATCAGCTTGTTTCAGGAGTGCACATTATTTTACTTTATATATTTTAAAATATAATTTAGATCCATAATGCTAAAAAAACAATTATCTCATTAAGTGCTCTACAAGTGTATAGTAAAACAGCTATAAAGGTCATTGTAGATTTGGACACCTCAAATTCTCAGAAAACCAGAAGTCAAAGGTGTTTTATGAATGAGGAAAGGACATAACCCAAACTGTTAGAAAAGTGATTGTCTTAATTTTAAATACCTAGTAATCCACTGATCTCTTTTATAAATGTATTACATCTTTGGTTGCTAGAACAGAAAAGATACTAATTTACGAGTGGGTTTAATATCATCTTGCTCTGAAGTCCTACCATGCTTTTGTTCTTCTATTACAATTGGTTCTATCATGTTGTGTCTTACTGGATTTTAATATGGGTAAATATAAAAACAAATTTTTTATGGAAAATGAGATGTTATAGTAGCCATTGTTCATTTTCTGCTATTTGGTTCAGAATGTCTTGTAATAGTTTCATGCTCTTGAATGCTTTTATTCTATTTTGTTATGTTTGATATTATTGTATGGGAAGCTATGCTCAGCTATTTCAAAGAAAGAGATATTACGGTAGCTACTGTGGATATCCAATTGTCTGGTTGTGAAGTGCTGCGTTGCTTGTGTTGTTCTGTTCTGATCTGCATTGTTCTGTCCTCTTTTGTTTTATTCTCTGTAAAATAAAAAAAAATGAGTGGGAAGGGTGGCAACCCATCACACCATATCAATGATGTGATAATGCAATGAGGGGCAGATATACACCAATACACAGAGAGTAATTCACATCAACATGGATATTTTTCAGGATCGGTAGATGCACTATCAACTTTTAAAGGCCAATTTTCTTTCTTGAAGCAGTGATCATTCCTCCAGAAGTGCGGATCAGCAGATAATGTGTAAAATCAGTGCACCCAACAAAACGTACTTGGCAGGATATGCATATCGCTTCACAAATGAAGACATCCATTCTCTCCTAATTCAATCATTGATTCGATACAGTTATAATAAACATGGCTAGGAGAGCTGAAAAAGGTGCAGATCTCTGTCACACTTGGAGAGTTTAAACATCTAGGGACACTGGACAAGCAAGGCGAAGCTGGGGTAAGCGTGCAAAGAAAACAACAGTTGTCTTGCAGTGCCAGGGAAATCTGTCAGGTAATACCCACCTGCATCACTGAATTGATTCAAAATTTGTATCTAAGCATCAGATGCCCAGACTCTGATGTTTGTGGTAAGATCCCACCCTGGCTGAAAGGTGGGAAGGGTCCTGTGTCAGTCAGAAATGTTTCCCTGTGTGTCACAGTTACTACTCACCATTACTCATTTGGATGCATTCAGTCTCTTTGCACAAAAGGACTGCTTTTTGGAGCCAGCTCGGTGGCTTTAACATGTCTGTCATTTCTCTGAGTAGTGAGTTCCAAATCGGACAAAACAGTGCACTATATTTGGGGTAGGATGTTGGATGCTTCACTCTCCCATGCAGTGTTGGTTCATATTTAATTTTTAATTTTGGGTATTTTTTCTTTCTTAACCCAGGTTTGCAGTACAGATGATTACATTTATTGTGGGGAGTTGGAAGAGGCACATATTGCAATTTCATTCTTGATTTTTTTTTTTTTTTGGTCTTTTTGAGACAGGATCTTGCTGTGCAGTTCAGGCAGGCCTTGAGCTTGCTTTGTAGCCCAGGCTGGTCTGAAACTCTCAACACACCTCCTGCTTCAGCCTCCTGAGTGCTAGGATTACGGGCATGCACCCAGCACAATTTAATTCTTTTATTCCCCTTCCACTCCCATCTATTTGAAGATTAACAAACTAAGTGATGAAACACAAAGCTGAAATTCAAGTAAAGGGCAGAAATTGTACCACATTAAAATTAGAAACATGCCCCACACAAGGTTAAACTGAAGAGAATAAATGAAAAATCCAATTTGAAAAAATTACTCTTGATATGTTAAACTGAGAAATAGATCACTGATGCATATGTACAAATACAAACAGATACACACAACTCAATATAAAAATTAGAAAAATATTTAACAGCATCGAAAGAGAAAAAAAATTTACATTATCCAAATGTCACAAGCTTTAATATCACATGCTTTCTCTTACATGTGAAACCCAAAATATAAATAACCAACAAGGTAAAAGAAAGGTAATACAAAAAATAGAGAAAATTCTTTTACAAAAGGGGAGGGGTCCAAGAAATAGAAGGAGGAGAGACATGAGAGATGGAAGGAGAAAAAGAAGGAAGACATGTCTATAAACGCAACTACTCTTTCCAAGAAACTCCATCATTATGTACAGCAATGTACATGCACTAATATAAACTACCGAAAACAACAGAACAAGTTTTAATATTGTTCATAAAAATAGAATTCATAACGGGGACATACCTATCCTTTCCCAGACACTTGGGCATAATTAAAAAACCATTGAAAGACACAAATTCTCATCGTGAACTCAGAACACAGCGTGTCACTACAGTACTGTGCCCAGCCTAGAAATGACCCCCAAACCAGCAGTTCTGTGTGCATGAAAAAGTCAGAGGAAGAGGTAGACTGGAAAACATCTAGAGCAATCTGCTGAAGCCACTTCTTTCCAAAGAGCAAAACCTTAAAACACAAGCATGCTAGTCAAAAGCAGAATGGGTTGTGACTCCTTCTTGCATTCATACAGAAGAGTGGTGATCAGCAGTGAAGAACAGAAAAATCCATATACAGGGCCAGGGATATAGCTCAGTGGCATAAGCAGCTGCCTAGCAAATGCAAGATCATGAGTTCGATTCCTAGTACCGGTACAAAAGAAAGAAAGAAAGAAAGAAAGAAAGAAAGAAAGAAAGAAAGAAAGAAAGAAAGAAAGAAAGAAAGAAAGAAAAGAAAATCCATATATATGCATATGTATATATATATAGATGAATATCTGTCTGTATCTATATCATCTATCTATAACTATATCTACATGTGTGTGTGTGTGTCAACTTGCATGAATCTATGAAAACTTGATCCTCAAGAAAAGAAATCCAAGAAGGTACTCTGAATACATAGGACACTTAGAACCAAGTGAATGTTAAGAATACATTTCCACTTTTAGAACATCAGAAGAGTTAGGATACAATTCTAGGTTTTTCTCAGATTAGGAAAGAGAATCTTGGCCCAAAAGAGGAATGGAATTGTGTTTGTCGACTTGTCTGATGAAGAAGTTTCGCAGGGTCTTATTTATGGTCAAAGGGGCTCCATTCTTGAAACCCTCACCTTGAAATTCTAAAAGAAGCAGTGATTTGCAAATGAAATCCAAGGAGACAAGGAAGACTCATCAATAGCACAGAAGTGGTACCATATGCAATTCTGTGTCTATTTCTCACTTCCCCATGAGTTACAGCTGTTGGTACCACTGTGGCCATATTGGACAGTCATGGAACTTCCAGAAACAGAGCTTAGTGGGATGTCTGCAGGTCATTAGGAGCACACAGTAGAAGAGAACAGCAGAACTTCGGTGTTTCTTCTCTCCTTTCTGTCCCTAAGTTGAACATTTTTGTCCCACTATGCATTCTACCATGATGGTGTCTTTCCCATCCTCCCAAAGTCACAAAGGCAGGTGATCCTAGTCCAGAAAGTTTAATACCATGAGCCCAGATCAACCTCTCTGTCAAAACTGATGGTCTCGGGTATGTATCATAGTAAAATGTTCAGTGACACAGTTGGAATTTGGTGAAATGGAAGCTTTTGTCCACTTTAGGTATTTTTAAAACATCTCTTCTTATTTTAGTACACATCCACAGGACATCATGTGAGCATCGTGCAGGGTGACTTGGTCCCTGTACAGAACATATCTTAATTCTTTTTTCCATATGCCTCCATCTTTTGGTCCTCTTCCCTTTTGCAAAATATCTATCTTGCTGTTTCCTATTACATCCCTTTTATATTGTTCTTTAAATTTTGTGCTTAAAAATAATACCATCGAAGAAAAGCAATATTCAGAGGAACACATAAATTTTTAATTCTTTTTTATTTCCTGACACCCTCACTATCAATAAACTGCAGGTATTGGGTGTGTGTAGGGTATGTACACATCAGGAAGTGAGATGAAATCAGCCCAGTTAGGTTTGTTCAGCATTTTTTTTTTTTGCTAAGAATTAAATGAAAATTTATGCATGTAAAGCAAAGCACCAATTGTGTGATTTCACTGGATCTCAACACAAATCAGAGCCCTAGATATTGGGGTGATACAGTACAAGTAGTAAGTATAATACTGTGATAACTAAATAGTATATATATATATATATATATACCATTGTAACTAAATATTTTGACATTTCCTGATTTAGATGAATAGTCAATAGAAAATCTAAAGAGAAAAGTACAGCACATCTAAAAGAAAAGGTAATGTGAAGAATTCTGTACAATCTTGTATATAGAGAGATTTCCATCAAAGGTGATGGATCCCAGTACCTTAAGCAGGTTACTATTTTTTATGTCATTGACTTAATACTTCTTGTCACCCCAATCCTTGCTGGAAAAGTTCTTTCAAAGATGGATTCATACATTTCCCTTTTCTTGTGACGTCTGTTGCTAGCAAATATTTTTTCAATGTCTTCCAGTTGACATTTTGTTTAATAAAGAGAATCTTTGGTATGGTACGTTGGGTATATATACATATGTGCCCACACAGGAGGTGTGGTCAGAAAAGGTGCATTACTGTGAATGCCCTCAAAATCCTCCACTGCTTCCCACAAACTCACCCCATCAGCCTCCCAGCTTTCTGCAGCAGGTCTGGAGTCCTCTTTCCTGAGGGTCTTTAGCTGTGCTGTCCTGGCTTCCTCCATGGATCGAAAACACTGATCTTTTGTGGTTCTTTTGATCTGGGGAAAGAAATATGAGTTCACACAATTCCAGACCTGGTGACTGAGGTGGGTGAGGGCCAGGTGCCATGATTTTGCGAGCCTGTCTAGCTTTTGAACACCTCTGGGTACAGAAAATCACCATGTATTTCTTAAAGACACCCAGGAAATTGGAAACTAGACCTGCATAGAAAGTGGCAAAGCAATGGGATGAATGTATTTAAAGTGAGAATATTCAGAAAGGAAATTATACCTATATGTCTTTTAGTACAATACATTTCTAAAATTCACACTTTCACTATATATTTCCATTACGCTTTGTACATTTGTTGCTACAAATATAAACATGGAGTCTTGCAATCTATATTTTTATGCTGTAGAATGAATCATTGATAGTGTCTAATTATTCTTCTGATACATGTACATATATATCACTAATTATATACGTAATACATATGTAAATATATCTCTACATCTATACACATCATTAAAATCAACATGTCACAGTACTTTATGATTACATTTTTAAATGAACACTAGATGTGTGTTATTTTAGAATATATTTGGCAAATTATTTGATCATTCTTTTCATTATGCATATTTATGCAATTTTTTTTTTGTCTTTTTGAGACAGGGTCTCACTATGTGGTTCAGGCTGGCCTTGAGTTCACTTTGTAGCCCAGGCTGGTCTCCAGTTTGATTCTCCTGCCTCAGCCTTCTGAGTGCTGGGATTACAGTCATACACCACTATGCCCAACTTCTATGCCATTTTTTGAAGCAGGAGTAGATTATGGCTTATAGGCATGCAATAGAAATCACTTATTACTTTTCCTTTACTGGATATAGATGTACTTTTCTTTGGGGGCAGGTATACATTATTTTAGTTTTCTGTAAGAATATAAAGTTCATTTGTCTTGTATCAAACTCTCGTTTCCCCAATACATAATATTGGGTTCTAAATTACATCAACAAATTTGCTGTATCACAGACCTTGTCAGAGTCAAAACACCTCAGACTGAGTTTACCTTTCTGCCAATAACCTCAATCATTTTTTGCATGCTCTCTGAAAAGTACCACTGAGAATCCAATCAAAGAGAAATTTTCCATTTCTCTAGAAAATAACACACTGCTTCTCAAAACCTGTACACTAATTCCCTTTTGGTATAGTTTCCCACTTGTGGGGAGAAAAAAAATAGGTGCTTTAATTTTCTTTTCTGAACCAAGACTTTTAAATTTCATTTCTTTGTTTTGATTTTTCCTGTCTTTGATGACCAACGGAGCACAGTCTAACTGCGTGTCTATTGATTTCCTTGGGTTCTGCTCATTAGGGGAAAGAAGTCTGGTTTTGCTCTGGTTGCATTTTTTCCCTTTAATTTAAAACCCAGGGATTACCTACGCTGCTTTTTAATTGAATGATTGAGTCCAAATGCAACTGGACAATGATACGGATTTATTTTCATTTTCTAATTAAGTTCTGCTCTTCCTCCAGGAGCTCAGTTTGATTTCCCCGAGAAGAGGAAAGCTTTGTAAAAATGGGATCCTTGACGCTAGCAATCTCATCTCGCTTCGTTCGGTGCTGACACAAGACAGATAGTAGACATTTTTGAATTTAATTTACCTCATAGTTGTCAGGAACAGAGCCCTTGAAAAATTCCTTGCTAGGAAAGTACAAAACTCCTTACAAAGCAGTTTGCTCAGCCTTAGGAGTGTGGGGCCAGGGTGCAGCAGAGAAAGTCCTGAAACGGTGGGAAACAGCATCTTTTGTAGAAACTACACAACTTGAGGGACCTGAATGGAAACACACACACTCTAACCAGGTACATAAAAAATACGTGGACTCTATTACAAGTGTAGGGATAGATCCAAAGGAAATAAAATCAACACATCTAGGATATATCTGCACACTGATACTGATCATAGTGCTCTGGGTGATAGCTGAAATAGACAACCAGACATTCAGAAAATGAATAGTTAAATAAAACGTGACATGTACAAGCAGTGGAATACTATTCAGCCAAGAAAAATAAAATCCCATCTTTGAACCAAAGGGCTTGAAACTGGAAGAAGTTATCCCAAAGACAGAAAAAGAAAGAAGCACAGAAAAAGTAGGAAATAATAAAACTGCCCGTCTTCATTTTTAAATGTTTTTATTTCTCATTTTTTTAAACTTTAAAATCAAAAACAAAAAAAAGAATAAAAGCAATACAAAATTTCAGAACAAAATAATAGGAGACTGACTCCAGTTAATATATTGCATATTGTTACCTTCAAAGTCATTGTTCAGATTATGAGACTGTTGAAAAAATATTCAAACAATCGTACAGCAAAAGCACAGCCTGTTCTTTTTGATGAACTAACAGAGATTAATAGTATAGTTATTTTTCTTGTAAAAATATATTTTATATCTATTCATACCTATATACATATAATCTTTTCTCATCTTCTATTTCTCCTTTCCCCCATCCCAGTTGTTCTTTCCTTTTGAGCACTTTCTTTCTGTTTCATTTTCACATCTGTTGTACATTTTGCATCTTATTTACACACTCAGCTTTTGGGAGAAGGCACCAGAAATTGAACTCAGGACCTTGTGCCTCCCAGGCAGGTGCTCATGCCACTGAGCTATGTCTCCAGCTCTCTTTCATTTTTATTTTACACTAGGGAAACAATATAGTATTTACACGTATCAGTGTGATCTATTTCCTTTATGAATATGGTCTGACATTATATCCATTTAATTGTAAAATCTCAAATTTATCCGTCATTATGGCTGCGTAATTAGTAGCCCATTGTGTAAAAATAGCACATCTTTTTTATCCATTCTTTGATTGATGTGCATTTGGACTGTTTCCAAGATTTAGTGGTTCAAATCTTTTGCTATAAACATGAATTCATATATATCACCGTGGTGTGATGTTTCCAATTCTTCTGGAAAGATACCCAGGAGGGGAATAGCTGGATTGAATAGGACCTCCAATCCTAGTTTTCTGAGGAATCTCCACACTGATTTCCACAGTGGTTGCACCAGTCTACACTCCCACCAGCAGTGGAGAAGGGTTCCTTTTCCCCCACAGCCCCTCCATCATTTGTTATTGGTTGACTTCTTGATGACAGCCATCCTTTCCAGGGAGAGGTGGAATCTCAGTGTTGTCTTAATTTGCATTTTATTTTTAGCAGTCTGCGCTATACACGGTGATTCCATTTGTCACATGAAGTTGGTGCATGTCTGCAACACATGTTAATTCTTCCCCCATCCTGCTTTCTTAACTCGCACACCACTCCATCTCTTGGCCCCTTTCCCGTTTCCAAAAACCCCACCTCCCCATGTGCTTTTATCTGTCTCTCATTTTGTCCCTTGATTATTTCTGACTTGGTTTTTAATACCCACATCATAAAAAACACATCACTCTTGTAAGTCACATATTACCAAAGTACTACTCTCACTAACCCTTTCTCCAAATCTCTGCACCCGGTGAAATCTTGTTTCTCACTTGTGGAGCACACTTCCCTTTCAATTATGTGTGCGTGTGTGCATGCCTGTGTGTGTGTCTGTTCCATCTCTGGGTAGCAATTCATTTCCCACTTAGTCTTGGAAAGCAGAAATGCTTTGATTTTTCCAGGGAATGATTTGGGTCTAGAATTAAGGAAAGATCACCTGGGCATGGCTTCCGGTGCCCCTAATGTTTGGATTTTCTTAGGGAAGGGAGAACCTTGGAGACTGGGAAATCAGACCAACCAACTACAGTTTACCGGCTTGTGTGTTTGTTGATGGTTGCTGGCCGGCTGGGTCTCTTGCAGGGGCTGTGGCACAACTGTATCATCTCACGCAACCCAGCTTCGCAATTGAAATGGTTCTGTTGCCTTTCTATGAACAAGCCTCTGTAAATTCTAAAAGAAGGTCCTTCTCCCTAGGGACAAAAATGTAAAACTAGAAGTCAGTTTCCGTGTAGCCAGAGTTTGCAAGGGAATAGATTTAGCACAGGACATATAATTTCTAGGATTATTTTATAATATTCAACCAAAGAGTCAAATGCAGAAGAGTGTAGGTGATCTGTCCATGCATTAGAGACCCAAAGAGTCCAGCTGAGGGCCTGCATCCCACAGCAGTGTCCTGCAGGAGTCCAGTTGAAGACCTAGACCGCATGACAATGAGCCCATCAGTCCGACAGAAGGTCTAGAGCTCACAACAGTGTCTCATACAAGTCTGTATCAAGGATCTGCACAGGAAAGGCCCAGTGGTCAGCCGTGGAAGCTAGAAAGTCTGAGACAGCAGGGCGAGGGATCTGTGCCAGCAGGCTGAGGGTTCTGCACTGGAGCCAGGAAGCAATGCTCAAGGTCAGGACCAGAGCTCCCCCAAGAAAACCATAGCCGTCCTCAGCAACAGCGAATACCTGAGTTCCTCTGGCAAGGAGAACAGAGCAAGTTCATATTAGGAAAAACCAGGGCATTAAGCTTCTCCGGGAGAATCAACAACTCACCCTCTTCTCCTCCTGTTCTGTTTTTTGTTTGTTTGCTTGTTTGTTTTGGTGTCAAACTCATGACCTTGCACTTGCCAGGTAGGTGCTTACACCACTGAGCTAAATCCCCAGCCCCCTTCAGTTGTCTTTCTATGCTGTTGTCACCAATCCCGAGGTGGGCCTTCCATGCCCAGCACCATGCTGACTCAGTTTACTTGGCTGTCACAAGTTCACCACTGACTAATCCACCACAGTTTATACGAAGGGGCTTTAGGGTGGAATAAATTTCTCTGGGACATTTCTGACAAATCCAATCCAATCCAGGAGGTGTAGGTATAGTAGTTGAAAAACCAATTTATTTTTGATGTACAGGTGATTTTACCATTCTAATTTCCTGGGCAGAGGGAACCTCCGATCACTCTGTTCAGAAATATATGTATAGTGGATAGTCCCTAAAACTGTGAAATAGTGGTAAGTTTTCATATTAGGATGCCAAGATTTCTTCAAGTACAGGAGGTCACAGTAAAAATCCTGGGCTTTCCATTTGTTCTGCAGTTTTATACTAACTTCAGTTAAAATGTACAAGTGAGAACTTTGTTTGAAGCAGATGCTTAACAGATTACTGCAAATCTTCTTAATCGAAGCACATGATTAATCTTCATGAGATAATTTAACTGTGAAATGGTAACTCAGGAAAATATAGTCATAGCTCTTCTCCACTTTTTAAATTTCATTTCCTGTGGGTTTTGGAGCTTGATCCCAGGGCTTTGACCATACTGGTCAAGGAATTGTTCTATCCCTGAGCTTGTACACACCCAACATTTTTAGTTTATATTTTGAGACAGGTTTCACTAAGGTGTCCTTATGCATGCTACTTTTTAACTTGCAGAGTGCCTATGTCAGTGTCCTGAGTAGTTGAAACTACAAGCAGGTGCATCATGCCCCATATCCAAGAAATCTCTTTTTCAAAAAGAACAAAAGAATAAAAATAAGCAAGCAACCCTCAGTTTAATATTACAACATTTTCTTTCTGCCTGCATTCTCTTTTTTTTTTTCCCCTGCGGGAAGGTTTTCCTAAAATAAACTCTTAAAATAAATCAACTGATGCTTTCTGTAATATGGACAGATATATGAAAAGTACACAAACCCTGAGGTTATATAACAAAGAATAAGATATTAGTGGGAGAAACAACACAGTCAAACAAGTTGGGTGGGGTTCCCATTTGTTTTTGTTTTGTTTTCTTTAGGTTTTATTTAAAGAGAAACAAAAGCATGTAAAGGGTAGAGATAATACAGAATTCCAAAAAAAAAGATAAACAATAAGAAATCACTAGTTAATAGATTACATATTATCCTCTTAGAAATAGTTGTTCAAGTTATAAAATTAAAGCAAACAAAGTAGATAGTCAAACAGTGAGAGTGTGAACACCTACACATGCATGCATCTCTACGTGTATTTCTGTCCTTTCTGTATTAGAGGCAAAAACAAAACTTAGCAAGACAAAACAAAACAAATTCCTATAAAAACATGAAACCAAAAAGTCGTATAAAACCACAGTACAAGGTGATCTACAATGATTACCGTGTTGTTTCTTATTATCTTCAATAGAATGTCTGTATCATCAGGCATAATTGAATATAGCAATATAATTGAGTATAGCAGTAAATAACAATATTAGTAAAGTAAAACATTGTAGACAGTATAAAACTTCAAAGGCAGGTAATAATCAAACCATAGTGGATATTCTAGTGGATCTTGTCATCTTAAGTGCAGTTGCCTATACTCTCAGACTTGATACTATCAATCATAACAGCTTTGAATAAAATCTGTCAATACAAAACAGCAATCCAACAAACCAGATTCGATTACTATCAGTCATGGTAAAACTGTGTAGGTTTTACAGAGCTTTCGATTAAGTTAATAGGAAATTAAGGATGATTACCGTAATATATGCTGTTATTTTCAGGATTACAGTCTGTGCCCTCAAATCTAGTACAGGGAGAATGACTGGAACAGAATATAATCCATCTAAGCAGAGTAGTGTGAGTAATGTGGGTTTTAGATCCTGGCACACTATTAACAATATAGCATATCAAGGCCATCTATGTTAGAGTTTCTAGTTATCCGTCTCTGCCTCATTTCTGCTATGCTATTTTTCTGCCTTTGTTTAGTTTTCTCCTTCATTCTACTGCCTGCCCTACTCAGTGAGGCCTTTCTGCCACTGTTCCTAAAATCCTGGTATTTTTTTCTCTCTCTCTAGAATGTCCTTCAGCATTCTGTGCAGGGTTGGATTGGTGGTCACAAACTCACCCAGTTCCTCTTTGTCATGGAAGCATCTTGTTTCTCCATTAATTTCTAGTGACAGTTTTGCAGGATACATCAGTCTGGGCTGGAGGTTATTTTCTTTCAAGGCTTGGAATACTTCACTCCAAGCTCTTCTTGATCTGATGGTCTGTGTCGAGAAGTCAGCCATGATTCTGATGGGCTTACCTGTATAGGTAATCTGTTTCTTTTCTCTGATGGCTTTTAGTATTCTGTTTTTATATTGAATTTCTGGCATCTTGATTATTATATATCTGGGTGTAGATCTGTTTTGGTTGTAGGTGGCTGGAGTTCTGTATGCCTCACACAACCGAATGTCATTTTCTTTTCCCATGCTTGGGAAGTTTTCCTTAATTATTTCCATGAATAGCCTGTGTAATTCGCCTGTATGTATTCCTGCTTCTTCGTTCATGTTTCTTATTCTTAAATTGTAGATTCTCTTGTCATCTTCTAGCCTTTGTATTGCTACTGCCTGTTTCCTTGTTATTTTTAAGAGATCTTTCCTTTCATGATCACACACTGCAAGCTTGTCTTCAAGTTTTGATAGTCTATCCTTAGTTTCTTTTAAGCAGTTTTGCCAGCTTTCAATTGAGTTTTTAATTTCCTGACAGTCTCTTTGAATCTGCTTCATGTATTCTATATTTTCTTTATATTCTTTATTGAATATTTCTCTCTTTTTTCTGTGTTCCTCCCTTCTTTCATCTGTATCACCCTGAGAGATGCTTCCTGAGAGCATTTCTTTTATTACTGTACTCATATCTTGCTTTACCTGATTTAATATTTCAGTTTTGAGCTTGTCTGCAAGGTAGAAGATAGCTCTTAATGTCCATTGAAGCCATGTCTGATGTTGCGTGTTTGCCACCCTCAGTCTCCTTTGTTTTTCCCTCTCCTGGATCAGGCCTCTCAGGGTTCTGGGCTGGGGGCCTCCTCTTTCCTCTCTCTCCTGTCATGGCCCTGGCTTCCTCCACACAGGTTACAGTGCAGGTCCCAGCCCCTTTCCCTGTTGGCCACGTTTCCTCTGAAGCATGCTGGCGAGGGACCTCCACCCTGTCCTGCCTGCTCTTGTCACTGAGGTGTAAGCAGTGCCCGTGTATGCCTGCCCCTCCGCACCGGGCCAGCCAAACTTCAGGGGCGATCACTCGGTCAGTGCATGCTAGGTGCAGGGAATCGATTTGGGACAGCTCATTGGGTCCCGGCCAGGGGTGCGGCCCAGTCCAAGCAAATCGCAAAATCTGCTCTGGGGAGGGAGCAACCAACTGAAGTCACTGTCACTCCCAGTTCAGGCTCCTCCTGCCCGATTCCAACATGTCACCCACCTGGTCACGCCCTTCCCATGGTGGGGAGGTCTCACTCCCAGCACTGACTGTGGATTAATGAAGGTCCCTTCGCTGGCTCCACTCTCCATTTGGCGCACCGATCCCAAGCTTGAGCACTGCTGCTCTTCCTGTGAGTGGCGGCGGGAATGAATTTGGGCAGCTCTGCCAGCCGGCGCGGATTCAAGCTGGTGCAAACTTGGTGGGTCATTGCGAAAATGCTGTGTCCCTTTAGTTTTTAGCTGTTTCAGTTGTAGTCTGAAAGTATTTGACGAGCTTTTTTAAGTTTTAATTTCTTCCTGTGTCAAGCGGATCCATCTCCCTCTGTCTGGGTCTCTCCAGGGTGTTTTGTTCTGGCACATGATTTGTTTCTCCCGGGAGGCTTTGTATTCTGTTGCTCACTGATTGGCCATCTTGTCTTCTCCCGGGGCTCCCATTTAGAAAACTATTGTGTTGGTTAGAGTTCCGTGGAGAATCATAATCACAGGGTTACAGAGAGGAGATTCTAAAAGGGTTATCTATGTGTCGGATACTGTAGAGGCAAGAAAGTGACCAAGACATGGCGACACCCTCCATCCATGATCAAAGAGCTGGAATCTCCCTGTAGAGCTGCCAGGATGTCTGCATTAGAAGGCTAAAAGAATCACAGTGGAAGACTTATGTCACTGGCTTTGACTTAAGAAGGACTCATCTATTCAGCGAGAATGCAGCTCTGAAAAACAAGCATGCTGGCTTTTTCCCCCCTGTTGCTTCTTTCCAGAACACAACCAAATTATTTGCTACCGTATACATTTGGAGTGAGTCTCTCCCCCTGCTTTGCTGAACTGCATGCACCCCTGAACATACCCCGAAGTGTGCCTCACTAACCTGCAAGGGGATCCTTGCTCCACACATGGGGGAGTATTTGTGGTCCTGCTGATTTTAGAGTTGACCGTCTGAACTGAACGATGAACCACACGGAGAGATCTGTTTCTGTGTTCTAGCTTTTATGTTTTGCTTGGTTTTGCTTTGCGGCAGAATCTCCACATGGAGAACAGGTTTGGAAATCCTTCAGTTTCCCCAGCCTGGCTTTGACCTTGAAATTTTCCAGCCTTTGCATTCCAGTGCTGAGGTAACAGCAGTGCACCACCACACCTAGCTCTCTATTTAAATTGATGGATGTCAGGAATTTTGTTGGGGAAGCGAAGAGACCCTCAGATGGAACGACATGATGAAGAAAAGGAAAATCACTCCTGGGAGGGGAAAATATGCTTCTGAGAAGCATCAACCATTGATGGAAGGCAAAAAGCAAACTGCTGAGTCCCACTCTGTTTCTTTTTTTCTGCTTTCTCTACTTACTCTTTCTTTTCCTTGGCAAAAGCAAAATATGGATTATTCATCCCTCTTACTTCTTTACCTGGGAGAATCTTGCAGCAGCCAACCATGGACCGAACCCTCTGCAACATGAGAAAATATATTTTGTTAGCATAAGAAACATTAGAGTGAATGCCTTTTATAAAATACAAAGATTTATTTTGGATTACGGTTCTAGATGAGGTCCCATGCTGAGGGTGGCATCGGGTAAAGTGTTTCTTGCTATCAGAGTCCCGAGATAATAAAGGATCTCACATGGCAAGAGATGGGAAACACATATACTGACATGTGTGTATGTGTTTTGTCTCAGGTTTTTCTCTCATATTGATTCACTTCTAAGACATCCAAATTCTCATAAGTTCAGAGGTGGGGCTCTCAGAAAATGATTGAATCTCAGCGATGTTATAGACACCAGTGGTCTCACACATGCTGAATCCTGATTGTTAAATGATATGATTTTCAGTGTGGTTGACCTTAGAATTTTCCATAATTATGAATCTATATTCACATGACACATATCAAGTAAGTCATCAGTGCCCAAAATTTATTTTCTTTTCATTCCTCAAATTTCTACAAAACAGAAGACACAAATTCTAATCTCTTCTATGTTATTAATTTCTGTTTTACTGAAATGATATTTCTGGACAAAAAGCCCAAGAAATTGATGACAATTTTTCTCTGTGAGGAATGATTATTTTAAATATAATCACTTTTGATTCTTGACTGTATTTTTCTTTTTTAATCATTACCGTTATATCCCCATATAGCCTATTATGCAAGGCAAGTGGATTTTACTTAATGACTAACTTAATTTTTATTAGTGTGTATCTGTAGTGCATAATGCTTACATTCTTTGTGTGGAGTTGATATAGGTACATTATTCACAGTTGCGTTACCAATACAACTCACGATAGCTACATTTTGAAAGCTATGTATATGTCGATCAACAGAAAAACTGATACAGAAAATGTATTTCTGCAAGATGGAGTATTACTATGCCACAAAGGAGGATAGACTTTAATCATTTGTGAGAAATATGTGCACTTTGAGACCATATGGTTAAGCGGATCATTTCTTTTTGCAGTGCCAGGAGTTGAACCCAAATTGTAGATAGTCCGTCTCACAGTTTAATAGCACCTAACGCATGACTGGGTGAAACAAGAGAATGTACCATTGCCACAAAACAAAAAATGTCCTTTTATCCCCTGCAGTCTGAGGCTATCACCATCTCTGCCTCAGTACACAAATGATGAGAAAAACATGGTTAATAAATATCCAGATCACTTCCTTCAGAGGAACGAAACTCTGGTCTTTTAGGTGTGTGGGGGTAGCTCACAGGTTCAATCATGTGATTGTGTGATATCTGCAAATACATGCCCATGTGTCCCCTCACCTTCCTTTTCCATCTTACTAAATTTGTGTCAATACGTGACTTCCGGTGCTGTTTTCTGAATAGGTTTATTTGCTAATCCTGTGTGCGTGTCTGGGTGGTGTTCCGATGTATTTCCTGTTATCCTCCCTCTATGTGTTGAAAGTGGATCTGTTCCAACACTCCTGCCTTGGAGGCAGTGAGCATCACACAGCTGCCCAGCCCCATCCAAGCCCTGTCCGTGCAGTCAATCAGAAGTGGACATGGCTGACCCTGGATGGGATATTTCATCAAGATTTCTAAACTAGATCTCTGAGGCAAAGATGCCGAGTATCATGACCCTTCTGAGCCTTGTTACTCTGACCTCTGAAGAATCAAAGCCTGTCTTTTCCTAAGCATTTCCTTTCTTAACATGGAAAAGCTCTGCACCCCTCTCCAATTTCACACAATTAAGTCAAGCCTGTGTTCGTCTGAGTCCTGTGAAACACTGGACCGGAGATCCTCAGGGGGAAAAAAGTTGAGCGATTGTTTCACAGAACCTTCACCAAGGGAGAATAAATCAGCCACAGGAACACAGCATCAAGTGGAATCTGGCACTTGAAGCTGTGAATGCTGAGCGTAATGGTGAGCTTTGCTACGTGAATCCATGCCACCTGAAGAGAGCCCATTCCACACCCAGCAACTGCCGTGGAGGCTACGCCATCTTTTGCCAAGACCCTGTCTGCCCAGTGCTTCTGCAACATCTTGTCGACCTCAAAGACCAGTGGGAGACTTTCGCCATAGACGATAACACTCATTCGAGAATCGATATCACAGCAGAAGTAAATGAACCCCAGTGCACCCTCAGCTGTGTATCTCCTCAGGGAGGAAGCTGCATGTTTCAAAGGCCAACTTAGGACTGTTGTTACCACTTTGCAAGCAGTAAAATCTCGCTTGCAAGAGAAAACAGAAAGGGTGACCCTCGTCCAAGTTCGAACTGGCCAAAGTTGGTGCGTGTGAACTGGCCAAGCATTTTCTGTGAACCCTGCTGGTGGTCTTGGCATACACGTGTGGCTCCGAGATTTCTATGCTAACTGCTTTTAAGAGTATCAAATGCATGAGACCCCCCGCTACACTGCTGTGTTATTTTAGGGCGTTTACGACTGATGATTCTGTTTGGAGTCTGATACTTTTTCACAATCTAGATGCAGCCACCTGTAACCTTAGCTACTTTGGAGGCTGAGATAGGACAGACACAAGGTCAAGACTCACTGGGGTAACTCAGTGAGAACCTGTCTCAAAGTAGATCACTGGGCACCACTGTCATAAAAAGCCAAGCAAAAAAATAAAAGAGAAAAGATTGCTCATCTCAATTATCTTAAACAGACAAGTACTAACTCGATGACACAAGTTAAAAACCACCAGCAGAGTTATGAGCATTCTGTTTCCTACTGCATGGTAATTCTTTACTGTCGCTTTCATGAAAAACATGACTGTAGAAATTGGTCGACTATTCTAGCCAAGGTGCTTAGTGTATACACGCAGATGGTTCCTTTCAAAATGTTTTATCTTATTGCATGTCCACCTGTGTAATGATTTCAAATTCACCCAATTTTCTGACACCAGTTACCTTCCCATTTTTATGAGTGGTTATCCATGCATATGAATTGTGCAAAGTAATAAATTTCATGGTGACATTGGTAGACATGCTTCTGATGGACATTGGTAATATACCTTTTCCTTATTACCCTTTTATATCTCTCTGTCACCTTGCCATTTGCCACTTGTGTGCGTGTGTGCATTTGTACGTGTGCACGTGTGTGTGACTAAGCAATGAACCCAACTCCTTTGAACGGAGCTACATCCCACTACTGTTTGGTTTACATTTCTAATCTTTGAGTTAGGGTCTTGCTGGGTCTCTAATGTACCCAGACTGGACTCAGACTTGCTATCCTCCTGCCTCAGCCCCCAAGAGTGATAATATTATAGGTTTTCTCCACCACGTGGCCTCTGTGATTGCATTTTTAACTCATTCTGCCTGTCTCCGGACTCTGTGAGTTAACGCTCCCAGAAACCACAGGCCACGTATCACATGACACTTCCATATGAGAGGAGACCATGACCTGTCTGGTGGTTGTTATGCTGCTGGTTTTTCCTTGCTTCTGGGATACTGGTCAGTGAAGCCATCATGCAGTTTGGAGAAACGTAATTTACTAATAGGCAAAGCTCACTGTTTTGATGGGAACTCACCTGCATTTTGTTTTTTTCGAGTAATGCTCCATGGATAGCTGTTAGTCTATGTTTCATTTATAGAGCTGAAAAAATATAGTTATTTTTGATAAGGTTTGCCTAGCATCCTTCTGAGATGGAAGGAGTCCTGGCAGCCCTTTCCTTACCAGTCTTCATAATGACTTCTTCTAGATACTTCTCTGCCTGTCGTAGGGGTTAAACTGGCTCTAAGGGACTAACACCAGGCATCTCTCAGCTCCTCCCACTGCCCTGTTTACACAAAGGACATATTGGATTCATTTGGGGCTGTATCTTCTCTCCATGGCTCCAGAATTCTCTTGCATTGTGCTATATTGGGATACTTATGTTTGCAAATGTCTATGCTAAAGGCTGAGTTTGTAGGGTGCTGGTAGTTGAAAGTGCGGCCTTTTAAAACATGGAAACTTACAAGAAATCCTTAGGTTTTGGACAACTTTAGGGGTATGATGTCAAAGGAGATTGTTACACCCTGATTTCCTTCCTCCCCGCCTGCCTGCCTCCCTCCTTCCTTTCCTTCTTTCCTTCCTTCTTTCCTTCCTTCTTTCTTTCCTTCCTTCTTTCCTTCCTTCTTTCCTTCCTTCTTTCCTTCCTTCCTTCCTTCCTTCCTTCCTTCCTTCCTTCCTTCCTTCCTTCCTTCCTTTCTTCCTTCCTCTTGCTTTCTTGTTTTGACTCTCTATCCATCTCTGTATCTCTGCATTTGCCTATCTGCCTGTCTCTCTTCTTCTACTTCTTTCTCGCTATTTTTCCTACACCAGATGGTGAGAACCCTCTTCAGAAATTCCCTCTTACTACCTGTTCCTCTGTCTCTTACCCTGGCCAGCAGCCGCCCTTTCTTTCAAACTCCAAAACTGTGAGCTTAAAAAAAAAAATCTTCCCTTCACAAACTCCTTGGCCTCAGGTACACCCTTGTGGTCCTGAGAAGGTGACAATGGCGCATGGTGTTTGGATCATGAAGAACCTGCCACGTCATGCTGGAATGAATGTGACATGGGATGCAGGATTCAGAGCCAACATGCAGATTCCAAATGGCAGCAAACAGTCTCTTCACAAAGTGGTTAACAGGGTGGTCTTGCTTCCAGCCCAGTGTGAGAAAGTACAATTATATTTAGCAATTCTTTGGGGTTCTGCATGACCTTACCACTCAGAAATGAGTCAGGGAACAGATTCTCGAGCAGAAGCATTCAGACCGTCCCTCAAGGCAGCTGGTGTGTGGGAAAAGTGTAGTGGATTCTAAATTGGAGCTTAAGAGCACCTGAAGCCAGCCCCCAGCCCCCCTGAAATCTGTGTCCTGCTATCTCTTGTTGTAGACTATGCATGTGAAGAGGAGCTGAGAAGGAAAATGATGACAGAATCCAGACAAATAAAATATTTCCATTCTTCACCTACTTTCTTCTTTGTGAGGCAGGGTCTCACTGTGTAATTCAGGCTGACCTTGAGCTCACTATGTAGCCCATGCCGGTCTCAAACTTACAGCAATCCTCCTGCCTCAGCCTCCCAAGTGCTGCTATGATAGAGGCAGACCATTACACCCAGTCTACCTACTTTCTTATAGTCAGCAAATTGTAATTGTCCTAATTTATTTAAGACAAGTAAACACCATGCTTAGCTCTGAGCAGTATATAAAAATGTTCTTTTGGGGGCCAAACTATGAACCAGGTCCTTTGGTAGCTTGTGTTGCATAATGTTCATTCATTTCCTGTTTATTTAACACCTACTTTTGTCCATGAGTTTCCTAGGCAGTGTGACAGAAGATACATTCAGTCGTGTTTCTTCCAGAAGCGTCAGTAGCTTTTGTGGAACCAGCCATCCCCTTTATAAAGCGTGGAGTTCTTTGTTTGAAAGGGTCTCCTTATGATGTTTCCCAATTATTTATGAGATGACAAGATAAAAAGCCTGCTATGGTTTAAATAAAGACCTCTCAGTTACAAAAACCTAAAGGATTAGACACGAGAGAACATTAGTCCCAGGAAGCAAAGGTGAGAATTTTTTTCCCTATGTTTTAAGTCATTTTATTTTATTTTATTTTAAAGCAAATAAAACAAAGCAACATAGAATAGAATGAAGCAAATCAGAACAGAAATTTTTTAATTTTTTTTTATTTTAAAGAAAATAAAACAAAAGAGGACAGATCTAAGCAGATCAGAACAATGTAAGCAACACAGCACTTCACAACAAGATAATTGGATATTAACAGTAGCTACCATAATGTCTCTTTCTTTGAAATAGTTGAGCTTAGCTTTACACACAATAATGTCAAACATAACAAAGTAGAATAAACAACTCAAGAGAATGGAAGTATTCCAAGACATTCTGAACCAAATAACCAAAGATGAACAATGGCTGCTATATTATCTCATTTTCCATAAAAATTTTGTTTTTACTATCATACATATTAAAATCCAATAACAGACAATGTGATAGAACCAATGGTAATAGAAAAACCAAAGCATGGTAGGACTTCAGAGCAAGATGATATTAAATCAACACTGGCTACCATACTGTGTTGCCTTCAAAGTAACTATTCATATGATCACATATATTAAGATCAAACAAAACAGAATAAAACCATCCCAACCAATGAATGAAGACATAAGACATCAAAGCAGTATAATGGTGAACCATTATTTCCATAAAAATCTTCTGTACTCTTACCATTTCTTACACTAGGGAGACTATACAGTAGTTATACATGTGAGTTTGATTTATTTCACTTATGAGTATAGATTCAAGAATTTAAGTAACAGAGGACTTCAAAACAAGACAACAGGAAATCAACAGCGGCTACCATAATGTCTCTCCTTTTCTTCAAAAGAGCTGACCCTACTTTCCCACACAATAAAATCAAACAAAACACTGCCTTGTTTTGAAGCCCCATAATGCTTTCATTCTTTTGTTTTGGTTGGTCTTATTCTATTTTGTTTTGTCTAACTTTATTGAATGGCAAGGTATGGACAGCTATTGCAAAGAAAACGAGAGACATCATGGAAACCATTGTTGGTTCCTATTGTCTCGCTTTAAAGGAGAGAGTTTTAAGGATTAAGTTTAACATGCCAAACCCTATCAGTTCAGTTCTAAGAGGGACTCCAAGGTTGCTTTGACAGAAGGGACTGACCCTGGAATAGGGTGCCCAGTGTGTCAAAGAGACCAAGGTTAGAGTAACTGAAGTCATTTCCCGAGTCCGGGAGGAGCAAGGCTTCATGGTGTGTCACCGCATTAGGATGGCAGAGGCTGTCTCCCAAGGGTGAGTGTTGCAGTCAGGGGTTATGAGAGAACAATTAGAATCAGAACTCAGAATCTATAAGATTATTTCATGATGGTGACCAGAGTTTATCACAAAAAAGTGCAGGAAATCTATGCATAACACTAAAAATCAAGAATATTCAGCCAAGGACCTGGATCCCACAGCAATGTCCTGCATGAGTCTAGATGAAGACCTAGAACCCATGACAATGCCCCCCACAAGTCCAGATGGAGGTCTAGAGCCCACAGGAAGGACTCATGCCAGTCTCTTAGGATCCGTGCTGGGAAGGCCCAAAGGTCAGCAGTGGAAGCTAGGTAGTCTATGCCAGCGGGGTGAAGGAGCTGTGCTGGTAAGTTGAGGGTTCTATGCTGGAGCTGAGAAGTCACACTCACAACAAAGACCAGGGCTGTCCTGAACAGCACCACAGCCATCCTCAGCGACACGGAGGTCCTGAGCTCCTCTGGTGATGAGAACAGCCCAGTAAATATCAGGAAGCCAGTGTGATGAGTTCATCCTGGAGATTAATTACACGTCTCCCCCTCTGGAGCCAGGAAGTGATGCTCAATGTGAGGACCAGAGCTCCTCCAAAGTGAACCACAGCCATCCTCACCAACAGGGTCCCGAGCTTCTCGCATGACGATGGTCAATTCACACTAATCATGATGAGTTGCTCCAGGAAAACCAATGGCTCAAACAGCAACACTTAGGGAAACCCACAATGCCTCACTCTCCTCCACATCTCTGTTTATGCTGGCAACTTTCCTCAGGTGGAACATCTACGCTCAGCACCATGCTGATTTAATTCAGCTGGTATTAAGCTGACCACCATCTTTTAATCCATAACAGTGAGTAATGAATTAAAGGGCACCGAAGTTCTCCCTCATGCCTTGGAAACATCCTGCGTCACGGAACCCAACACGAAGTGGTCATCATCCAACCAAAGGTTGGTTCTCCAAAGCTGCTTGGCTACACTTACCTCCTGCTGCCTTGATTAATTCCTCAGCTGTATGATGGGATAATTAGCAA